>JAKSZP010012165.1:0-98588 GCA_022478985.1 Massospora cicadina | reverse complement strand
AGAATGGCTGAGAATTATTATTAGTGCTCACAAGGCAGTCAGACATGGTGGGGTGCGCAAGACAATGTAATCGTTGCACCCTCAGTACTATTAGGAAATCATGGCTTTGATGTGCTCAAAACCATTTCCTGTTGCCATCAGTGCCAAGTGGAGAAGCCATTCTGACGTAAGACTTCATATCAGGTAGTGAAACCACATTTTGCTTGGCATACAGTTTCCCTTGATGTCATTGGTCCCTTGTCAACAGAAGCTAACCGGTGTAAGTACATTCTGGTGGCTATTGACCACTTGCCCCAGTGGGTTGAAGCGCGATCAATACAGGATTTGGGGGCTGTCACAGTGGCCAAGTTCATAATGTAATGCATTATTCAGTGATATGGATGCCCTCAATTCATTATCACTGATAACAGAACAACTTCACCTTGCACATCCTCCCCAAACTAAATGAGCCTATGGGTATCCGCAGGGTTCTGATGACTCCATATAACCTCAAGTCTAATGGAATGGTCAAACAGGTGAATGGGACTTTGGTGAATATACTACAAAAATTAGTAATGGATCGACCTTCTGATTGGAGTTCCCTCCTTTCCACTGCCAAGTTTGCCTATAACATTAGTTACCACTCTGCCATGGGGAAGAGCCCCTACCAACTACTATACAGCTGACACATGGCTCTTCTGGAATTACTTTATTTATGTGTAGAAGAAACTGGTGGAAGGGAACCCTACCACTATTTGTCTAACCTTGCAAACACTATGAGCAAATTGAAAACTGAATCATATTCCTTCAGCTTAGCCAAGAAGATCAGGAATCAGGATGCAAATCAGGTATGTCGTAGCAGGTTACTGCAGCTAAAATAAGGCAATATGGTTCCCTTCCATGACCAACATGGGTTTGGGTGGAAACACAAGCTGGTCAGTATTTGGATTGGTCCGTTTGAAGTTATAGAGAAAATTGGGGTCGACATATATACCATCAAGAGCCCCACAAGTGGTCATATCATTAACTGAGTGCATGCAAAGTTCCTCCAGCCATACAAGCAATAGGAGCCTTATTTTCCAGTCAAGGTTGGGGTAATGTCATGATTCTGATATGACTGGACGATAATATTGGAACAGCTAGGGCGGATTGGAAAGAATCCACCAAAAATGATATTAGTTATGATTATTCAGGTGCCTCAAGATGAGGCAATATTTGGATATAATAAGTTATTATTGGATTGCCTCTAAATAAGGTAATAAGGTGATAAGGCGATGTTGACATTTTATAAATACAAATTGAATCGCCTACAATTAGGGCAACAGAGAGTTAAAGAATAACAAGCCAAATTTGAGGAGAATTGGCGGAATAGAATAGTCAAGCTATGAGAGTGGTATCATCTGAAGCCACTGTATATGAGCAAGATGGGCGATTGAGAAAAGAAGGTTGTTAATAGTAGAGAGAGAGCGGAACAGCAAAAGGTCACTATATTTATTAAAATAAATAAAAGAGTTGTTGGGGCGATTTCTCCTGTTATTTAGTATATTTTAAGTGTGTCTGAAGGACCAACGATCCCCACATTGTTTGTCTGTTGTTCAGTGGGTTCAACCTCTATGAAAAATATGGCAGATCCTAATGATACCGTCCAAAATTATAACACTAGTTTTAGCACCTTCAGGGTAAGGTTCCATTTGCGCTGGTATGAGAATCAATCTGTAGAGAATCAATTCGGGATCAGGGATTTTGGCTTGCTTATCATCTCAAATCCTGACAGTTAGAACCATTTAAGCTATCACTGAGTGATTGGAATTTATCCCTTCAAAGCCCTGTATGGGCGAGAGGCCGCGCTGCCTACCCTCCTAGCACCCGTCATCTCAGCGGATCAAAAAAACTTGCCACCCAGGAGTAACCAACAAGAGTTTGCTGAAGAGATTGTAATAATAACAGTTAGAAGCTTCAAGCAGCATTGAAGCAAGCCTCCCTCCAAGCCAAAGAGAGCTAGAGAAGAACAAAGCTACCTAATTTAGTATAGGAGACAAGGTTTTTTTTTTACTTTCTGCGATAAACAAAATCAGAGAAACCACAGACCATTTGAATTAAACTTTCAACTGTCCTAAAAAGAGAGGAGTAGAATAATCCATCTGAGATGATGATAGCAATGTTGTTTTTAATAGAGTTAATGCTTAGCACCTTCTATCATTCCCCAGGTCTAAACTTGGAAGGGAAAGTTCCATGGATGAGGCCACAACTGGTGTTCCAAGTAATACCTCAATCAGTGGAATGAGTACAATTAAACTCCAAACCAGTAGAGGTACAGGTGACCAGCTCATCGCGGATGGGGGTGATCAAGGCCCTTTTATAGATGAGGGTGATCCAAGAAATTTTCAGTCAGATAGGAATGATGTCATGAGCAGATATTTTTCAGCAAGGATGAGATGACATCACGCAAAATAATTTTCTCTCTGCTGAGAAAGAAGATTAATATTATGAGGATGACAACGCCACCAAAATTCCTTATGAAAATTGACCCCCTTTTATACCTTTGGGGGTTTAAAATAATTTTTATTCCGCCAGTGATGAAATGATGAGTATCTGAATTACAACAGTGAGAGCTTTTGAGGATCAAAAGCAGGTAATACTAAATCTGGCTATCATCCAATTTCCATATGCCTCAAAGTGATGATGTGAGTTGCAACATAGGAGCGCCATTGCTCAAACCTGAAGTCAAGATGAGGATATTAAATTGGGTAATTACCCAGTATTAAAAAAGAGCACAATGAGCTAACACCCTTAAGTGGGGACTAGCACAAAGGCCCCTGAACATTCAGGTTTAGGGTAACTACCATGATACAGAGCTCACAGTTACAAAAGTCAGCTCAAATGAATGCAGATACAAAAGCATCAGTCAGAAGATGTCTGACTAGAAAATATTAAAAAATCCTCATATCAAAATCCAAAAACCTAACATATCTCAGAAATTTCATCTAATTTATTTCTCTATTTTCTCACGAAGTATAGAATACATCATGTTATTTTAATAAAGCCTTTCTATAGAATCTTAAGTTACCTTTTTACTTAACCAAGGTAAGCTGACCAGGGGACGGACATTACTGAAACTCAAAAAGCTAACAAATAAATTCTCACTAAACAAACAAACGAACTTCCCAAAATGAGTGGATAACACACAAAATGCAAACACAAACAACCAGATGGGACAGCGGCAACCGCTTATTACATTATGGTGGAAGAGGAGGGGGAATCAGGTGACTCATCCTCAGCCTCTGCTTTACCCCAAAGAAGGGCATGGGCTATGGCGGAGAGCAGGGGCGTCAGGTGTCATTGGGGTATGGAGATAAATTTCTGATGATTTGGTGGCAAAAAAACAGTGGTTGAATATAAGAGATATGATGCAACTGATTAAAGCTGTTTCAGCTTTCATGCATGCACCAGGGAGCTTTACAAACGTGGCAATAAGGGTGCAGATAATCAGGGATTTGGGATTCCACGCTACCACTGCCATGTGCTGGATGGCATCATTGGCAGCTTTGTGAGATTCGGTCAACATCTTCTTTTGGAGCATATTGGCAGTGGAGGGGATAATGGGATTATAGATTCCTCCTTCAAGCATCGCCACTGATTTGGTGGAAGCTTTGTGGAGAGGACAACAATCTGGCTTAGCCATTTCTTCAACAGCCAGCTGGTAATCACTGCAGAACATTTTGGCATTTTTCTGAGGGGCATATAAATGAGGTGGTAGCATAGCGTTGTGGTCAGTAAACACAAACCGCATAAGTTGGATAGCGCAGCCTTCAATAATATTCATGCACTCATCAATTTCAACCAATAGATCCCAAGGATTTTAAGTTGAATTGAATTGGGGAATCAACATATGCCTGAGGTTTAATTGGTTCATTAGAGGACGCATGGGAGTGAACTGGGGTCCAAGCTAGTGCTTAATTGGAGGGAGCGTGTGTGGCACTGGGGCGAGGAGAAGTCTGATTGGTGGTTGCAGGCGTGGCTTCAGCAACAGGATTTAGGGAGGGAAAGGTAGAATCGTACCCTATACCAAAGCTGGTTTGGGGTGGGCGGCAGATTGGAAGCTGGCAGACATAAAATCAGAGCTGTCAGAAGCAGCTAAGGATGGGAACTTACGTTTTGAGTGGTCTAACTCCAAACAGGATGGACAGATCGTCCACCCAACCTTGACGTGAGCCCATAATGGATGGTCAGGGACAGAGGAAATGATGGCGCAAGGGGGAATCAACAAAGCAATTTTATTAAATTCAGGGCTGATTGAGGCATATACCCAGGCCCGGCAAGGCGTGTAGCACCATTTGGGACCACAAATTGTAAGATGGTGTTGGAGCCATAGGCTGCCAAACCGTCAATCAGCTCCTGGTGGAGCACCTCAGGTGGAGGTGGGTGGGCAAACCAGAGAACTGAACCACCAAAGTGGTATCCGCTGGGAGCCAGGTCCTAATTATGGGGAGAGGGGTACCCTGGAATACCAGAGGCACAGTTGCCGCAGTGGCAGCATCAGTTTCACAGGTGAAGCTGAGATTGAAATACCCCTTGTAGGGGCAGAAATCTATAAAACTGGCGGGAGTCATCACCAACTTAGCTATTTTGATAATGGCTTGGTCGTGATAAGGGAAGAGTTTCCCATAGTTGACCCTAAGGCCAAAACGCATGTTGCTCTGGGGGAGCACCAGGGGGCAATGAGGTACTGCTTGGGTATGAGCAAGGTGAGCATCGAGATCCTTGGGAGGAACGAATTATCCTCAGGGTTTGGTATGACTTGAAAAGCCATTCTGAGCGCGTTTTCCTGCCAGACAGAAAATGGTGGGGGAGTTTTGCCACTGCCTCACACTGGAGCAGCTGGCGGAGAATCTGAGGACATCAGAGCAAAACTATGGTGGGTGATTAAAATTCACTTTCTTTGTTTTCCATATAATCTGCTCAGAAGGTTATGTCAAGCGGAAAGAGATTATCTTAAGTTATCCTTTTGTTTTCACTTTTGTTGTACAAAGTGTAGTAATTGCCAGTAACCAGTCTTGTATTGATTAATTTGGAAGAAGACACTCTCCTTTGAGGATACCTTGGTTCTGATCACGCCAAGGAAGAGGTTGGAAAAGTTCACAATGAGCCCTAATGGCCAACGTATCTCAAAAATGTTTAAGATTGTCAGGAAGTTCACCATGGGTGCATATAATTTAAATAAATGATGATGCTAAAAGGGGAGCATCAAAGGATGATTTGCTTTGTAGAGCGATTGTGATGTTAGAGAAGGTTCTCTGGTGCCTAATCTGCGCAGAGTAGATCCCCTGAACAGCGATTCAGCCTCTAAAGTTAAGAGAGCCAAGGTCAGTGTGCTGGCTTAGGTCTCTTATGAGATAGATGAGTAGATTTGGAGGCTCTCTTTCAGTAGTTGCTTTAGTATTGGAATAAAATTGTATTAGATCATAGCATCATAAATCATATCAAGTCATCCCTCAGCCACATAGTAATTTTTGAGTTCATGATCAACCTTTTCAATCAATTAGTGGCATCTTTGGCAAAATCCTTAATAATTTTAAGTTGATTTTCACACCATCAGATGTCAAGAATCCATATAATTTCACAGCTCATTTCTTCCATAGTAGTTTCATTGTCTCAAAGTATCTTTGGATCATACTATTCATAGTATTTATGACATCCAGGTAGGTTCAAGCTCACTCAAACTACAGGCAGTAGGACAAGCTCATATCTAAAAGGTGTAGGAGCTTCCTCTTATCCATGTCCATCCTGTCATAATTCTTATAGTGGACCCTTTGGTGTTACTCACTTTTTTATTGCGTGTTTTATATGAAAGTATGTCTTCACCAGATAGCCTCAGAAGGTTCCCTGGCAAAATTGTCAGAATTTCCTAGTATACTTTTATATTTATGGCAATCTCTTGATTAACTGGCGTTATCAAGGCAAATCTCTGTTCACTTGAACAGGAAGAATCTCTAGTATTTAACCAGGCAAAAATCAACGTTGTAAGCAAAAAGGTCTGTTATTTGATATCATCCTAGAACTTTAATAGAGCTAAGAAAATAGGGGCTAGGCAGAATAAGAAAAATTACCTAAATTATCTGAATGGGGTTGTCAAGATCTTTATCCTGATTATTTCCTTTGAAGGTTTAACTTTGTAAATGGGAATTTGTTCATTCTAGATAGTTTAAAGATGATCATAATTTTTGGGCTTTTAGCCCAACAAAGCATCAGTTGACAGAACAGTATCTGAAAGTTGATAATTTTAGGACTTCAGCCTGACAGAGCATCGAACAATAGACTATCAATTAAATATAAATATGATGGGCTTAATTTAAGCCATTTCAAACCCCAAAGTCAAGGCTTGACTCACATTGGGCGAAGCCTGACAAAATTACTCAGTTACTTCACATCAGCAGCTCACAAGTTATTCTTTCTGCTCAATATCATTTTCAAGTGAATTAGAAAAATTAAAGCATAACTAAACAACTTCAAAAAAACTACACACAGCAAAACCCCAATGTACTCAGCCCTACCGCCTGCTGCTTTAAAAATGGGGCAGCAGCGAAACCCCTTAGCATCTTCCTCTCAGTGGGAAAATGTTTTTAAACTAGATTAGCCATCCCCACCAATGCCTCAGGTCAATACATTCCCCCCAAGGATCTCGCTCTCCACCTTGCACGTCCCCAAGAAGTGCCTTGTAGCCCCATTGTGCTCCCCTAAAGCAAGATGCAATTTGGCCTCTAGATTGATTATGGCAAATTGTTTCCCTACAAATGACAAACAAATAATAGAAATAACCCAGGTGCCTATGCAGCCTGCAGGCTTCATCGACTTCTTCCCCTAAAAGGGGTACTTTGACCTCAGCTTCATCTGTGAAACTGATGATGCAATTTCAGCCAACATTTCCCTGGTGTTCCAGGGAACCCCATACCAACCAAATGCACCTGGTTGCCTGATGACACCACGCTTGTGGTTCATTTGTAGGCATCCCCACCCACCTCCCCCTCAAACTTTTATAATAAACTAACAGATAGATTGACAGCATATGGCGCTGACCTCATTCTACAATTTGTGGTTCCTAATGGAGCCAACAAACTTGCAGACCTTTGTGCCTTTGCAACTATACGCCCAATCTCAACCAAAAATTGCCATTTTGATTCCCCCTCATACCATTATCCCTCTGCCCCTGACCACCCTTTCTGGGACAGAGTAAATAAAGGGCGCACGATCTTACCCATTTGTTTCAACCTGGACCACTTGAAGCGGCACTGCCCCTCCATAGCCAAATCTGGAGCCCACACGCTTAACTATTCCTATGATTCTCTCATTGCTAATCCCAAGACTTTTTAAATGGGGCACAATCCTTACTCCTCCTCCACCCAAAGTGGTAGATGCAACTGCCACTGATTTAGTCAATTAGGAACCTACATGTCAAACCCCCACTCCCACTCCAACCAATCAGGAGCCAGCATGGACCCCATAAATGAAAAAATCCCACCCAGCCACCCAACTTAGCCCACCCATATGCTGATCAACCTATCGTCTTCAAGCATAATCCCTAGGATTACTTGGAGGAAATTGATAATTTAGAAATCCCATCCTTGACTTGGTTGAGGCTCTAGGCCTCAAAATATACCTAAACGCAGAATATGCAGCTAAATTTTAAACTCAGCACTATGCTCTATGCCCAATGTCAATGAGTTCTGAAGTGAACACCAACTCACCAAAGAGGCTGTTGCCTCCCCTGGATTGCCACCCCTCCAAAAGGCCATAGCAAAATCAGTCACAGTCTTGGCCAAGGGGCCACCTAAGTCTGTCCTTCTCCCCATGCAATAAGTTTATAAAAAGAATTTCTACAATTCCATCAAGTTGCCAACAAAGCAGTACAAAATGTTACAATGGTCACAAAATTTGGTCCAAGACCCACAATACTAGCAACAACGTCACCACCTTCACCACCCTTCCCATACTTCGCCTCAAGGCTGAGAAATCCCTCTCCAAATATATCACCACCCTCCTCATAGAAAAAATCGAGCTGCAAGCCCCATTCTGCTACCTTGAACCCCATTTTGAGGGTGTACCCACGCCTGTGCTCTCAGCTCTTTGCCATACACTGTCCAACACAGAGGAGGAAGATGAGCCTCCCAAGCCCCACTCACTTTCATGGAAGCGGCAGAAGAAGTTTAGACTGGCCTGCCAGTTGAGATGTATAAGCATCCAAAAAGCAAGCCAGAATGCCAGAGGCATTACCGACCAAATGACTTGATATGGAGCTGGGCATTGAGAAATGATGAATTGTTGATGCAACACAACAATGAGTATGATCCTGACGACAGACCACAATGAGCCCACTCCCAACCCAGGGGGTCTTGCTGCAGGGGGTGGGATCACAGAGTTGATTTTGATGAGTTCTTTGAAATATGGGGTCATTTCAACTGGGGAGGCAAGGAGACGGATTCTCTCTTGCAATTGGTGGATATAATGCCACAAGATTTCCATGTACTGCTGCCGGAAGTTCGTGATAGCAGGGTTGTAGAGCTAAAAATATTGGACTCACTGAATCCAATTGATGACGGAGGGGGTCATAGTGACCAAAAGTACTGGTAGAGCCCATCTGGTATACAGACTGACAGGCCACCAGGGAAACGCCATCAGGGATGCGGTCAGAAGGGATAATACAATAAAAAAATTGCTTAATTTTTTTGGTAAAATTTTATTAAAAAGGAAATGAAGAAAATTGACCAACAATTTTCTCAGTGCTATGCAACTGATTAAATAGTGGTCAATTGGGGTAGTGACAAGCCTGGATCAGGACCCTCAATTTTGACCTAACTGGTGAATTATTTGGGAATGGGTGGGTTTGTTCCTTGAGAACCAGCATCAAAAAATTTAGCAGTGGGCTGAGTCACTGTCAGTTCGACCTCAAACGTCCAAACTGAGGCTTGGGTACATTTCTGATGGTTGGCGTGATAGCATTTGGCCCAATGAGTGATGGGAATCCCTCAAGGCCACCCCACATAGGAATGGGTCCATTTGGTTGGGAACAGGTTCGGGACGCCCAACCTGCCTGCGCTCAGTCACTGGGATGTTTGTTTGGTCAGTAGCATCACATCAGCTGCAACACCCAAATTGTCAACAGGGGACTTTGAACCCTTGTTAAAAGCATCCAATGCTTTAGCCTGCCCATCGAGGATGATCCCCAATGACTTTGGTAGGGAGGTGATTTTCTTGATTGACCCATTAATTGAATTGGAACTGTCAGGCGTTCCAGCCAATAACTCAGTCTTCATGCCTTTCTAGCCACTTGAGATCCAAGAATTGGCCAGATTATCACTCAAGTTAAATTTGATTGATTTCAATTTGACAATCTTGGTGCAGATTTCACTGATTCCCCATAACAGTTTTGTTGAGGTAAGTTTGGGTATTGGAGGTGGGATCCAAAGTGGAAGGGATGTTACCCAGCGCTTGTCTACTATGTGAGTGAGATAACCCTGAGTAACGAGGGGTACCACCATCCTCTTCAGTGTCTTCTTACTTGGGAATGGGAAAATGGCCCGATCAACGGCCAGAGGAAATTCCCTGGGACTTACATTACCCTTTCCTTTTTCCAAAGGAAGGGCACCACCACCGGGAACTGCACAAGAACCACATTCTTGTGCGCCTTGGGTAACTTGATCGCCATAATTGTCACAATTTTTTTTGGGGGGGTGGGGAGCATCGGGGTGGGATGTGTGGAAAGCTTCCATCAGGGCCATGCAATTAGCGCAATTGTGCGCCTTGACCCAACTTTTTTCATAGTCTGGATACCCTTTCCAAGCCACAAGATATTGCACCAAACGTCAGGATTTCTGGGATGCCAGGATAGCCTCTACCTCAGCCTCTTCCCCATTATCAAATGATGATCAGTTCCAGTTCTGTAGGAAGTGTATCCTTAAAGGGTGACAACTGCGAAATGTGGAAAACAGGATGTTGCTTCCAATGCACAGGAAGCTTCAGGCGGAACGCCCCATTCCCCAGTACCTCCTCCACCAAATGGTGACCTGAGCGTTTACTAGCAAATTTATGGGAAGGGGCTTGATTTTTAAGTGACGGGTATCAAGCATGACATAGGAACCCACCAAAAATTGTGAACTGGAAGGCGCTTACAATCCGCTAACCACTTGTAGTTGTCTATGGCTTTAGTGAGGTGTTCCCGCACTAAGGCTTAAGTTGACCTGATGTGAGCAGTGTGATCCACGGCAGCTTGAACCACAGGATGCAAGCATGGTCTGACCAAAAATGAAGGGTTGTAACCCAGCGTTGCTTTGTAGGGGAAAAACCCCGTGGATGTGTGGGTCCCATTATTGAAAGTGAATTGAGTGAGAGGAAGGTCATTTTCCCAAGTATCCTGCGCGGCTGCAGCAAAGCAGCGCAGGTATTGTTCAAGAACTTGATTAACCCGCTCAGTTTGTCCATTGGACTGGGATGATATGCTGTGGAGCGACAGGGGGATATTTTCAGAATTGATAGAAGTTCACTCCAAAACCGCGTGGTGAACTGGGAGCCATGGTCACTGATGATCTCCTGGGGAAGACCAAACATCAAATACACATGGCGTATGAAAAGGCGGGCAGTTTCTTCTAATGTAATCGTGGAAGTACAAGGTATAAAAAGGGAAAATTTCATGAAGTGTTCCACCACCACCATCACCGCTGTGAACCCATTAGAACAGGGGAGTTTGACGATAAAGTCCATGGACACTAATGTCCATGGCCCCTCCGCCTGCTGTAAGGGGTGCAGGAGGCCATTTTTACTAGAGTGATCTGACTTAGCCCTGGCATAATTAACGCAATTGGCAATCCAGGCCAGAACCTCTTTCATCAGACCTGCCCAATTGAAGGTCCTCTTGATCAAATTGATGCATTTCTTGTTGCCAGGATGTCCAACTGTGGGGGGATTGTGATGTGCGAGAAATACCTCTAATTGAAAGGAAGGGGGAACCCAGATGCGGGACCAAAAGTAAATGAGTCCCTCCACCAAGGATTATAGGGAATGTTTGTGACTCAGGTGAGCCAACTGCTCAACCAACTCCACGCCCTCAGGGCAAGCCATTTGACTAGCTAAAACCTGAGCCACTAGTGGGGCATCTGGAGCCAAAGCAACAGATGAGACAATGGGGGGGACAATCAATAGCGTTGGGGTGGCAGGAATCACGGTAACAAGATCCAGTTCCTCCGGGTCTGAGGAACAGTGGGCGGGCTGTGACTTAGAAAATTGGGAAGCACATTGAGTGCCCCTTTTATGAATTCATATTTAAAGTTAAAACTGTACAGGTCCTGATAGGTTTAGGCTTGCCAGTGTGCCAATTTTTGGGGTTTACGAAAATATAACAGAGCCTGATGATCCAAGTGGACCATCAAGTCATGTTGAGCACCCTGCAACAGATACCGCCAATGAGTTAATGCCCACGCAATAGCAGCCAATTCTTTGTCATATATGGCCCAAGGCTGCTCCATTGCCATGAACTTCTGGGAAAAGTAAGCAACCAGGTGTTCTAAACCATCATGCTCCTGAAGCAATACCGCTCCCATTGCTACTGACAAGGCATCACATGCAACAATATATGGCTTAGTGGGATTGGCATGCTTCAAAATGGGTGGAGACATGAACACCTCTTTGATCAATTTGAACGCCTGCTGGTATTTGGCATCCAATGAAATGGTACATTTTTCCCTGTAAGGGGGTGGAGCAGTGCGGCCAGCTGGGAAAGTTCCAGGGAAATTTTTTTTAGAAAAATGATGGTTCCCAAGAAACTCTGAAGTTGTTTCTGCATAGTTGGGGTTAACCATTCTTGGATCACATCTAACTTGTTAGGAGGGATTGCATAGCTGTCCTTGAGGACAAGGTTACCGAGGAAGGTAACCTCCTCCTTTTAAAACTCACACTTGGAAGGCTTGACAAACAAGCCTGCCTTATGCAAGGCGGCCACCACTGCTTCCAAGTCAGTAGCGTGTTGTTTAGGAGTTGGGGAGTGAACCAGGATATCATCGATGTATGCAACTGCACAGGTAAACCGGAGGTCACCCAGTACATTTTTGATCATATGTTGGAATGTAGCGGGAGCATTTTTTAGCCTGAAGGGCATTACACAGAATTGGAAAATGCCACGATTCATCCAGATCGCTGTTAACCATTCCTGACCTTTCATTACCCAAATTTGGTTGAAGGCGTTCACCAGATCCAGCTTAGAGAACACACAGGATTTGGCAATTGCCTGGCTGATTGTCTGCTCCAGAGGCAGGGGGTAGGGATTGTAAACCGTTATTTTGTTTAAATGGCTGTAATCTATGCAGGGATGAAGGGAACTATCCGCCTTTCTGGTGAAGATGATGGGGGAGGTGATGGGAGAAGTCTCCTTGAACAACCACCCTTTTTTCAGCATATCATCCAACCAGGTATTGAGTGCAACTTCTTCCTCCGCTGTATGGGGTTACAACGGGCAGTTGATGTTCTCCAACTCCATGGTCATTCGAAACCCACAATTGAACCTAGTGTGCGGAGGCAGACGATCCGCCTTTTCCAAGTCAAAGATTCTCTGATAGCACATTAAGCTCTCAGGAAAATCTGCCAGAATGCCCGCAGAAGTGACTAGGGAAGTGATAGAACTTGTTCCTTGTGTCTTCTTAATGGTGTCAATCAAGGAAAATTCTCCCTCCAGATGATCATTAGCAAATGACAGCATATTAGACTCCAAGTGAATCTTCACATGTTGTTGGCGCCACCACCCCACACCTAAAATCACTGGAAACACTAGGTTTGGCATGGCCAAAAATTGATCGCAGAAACTAAACTGGTGGATTGAAAAAGGTACTAGTCAGCAAATGACATATGAGGTCTGGGAAGCAGATGAGGCCACCATCACTGAGGGACCTGCCTCCATTCCAAGTTCCAATTGTTGAGCCAGTTCAACACTCATGAAGTTCTCTGCAGCTCTGGTATCCACCAGGGCCTCAAAAGAAACATGGTGCAAGCTGACACTAATCTTCATGGGCAATAGGAAATGAGAAACATTTTGTTTATTGGAAGATTTGACTGACTCATTTGCGACTGAAGAAATAACTGGCATATCAGGGGTAAGGTCAGGGGCTTTTGCTGGAGCGAAGATTGGGAGTACAAGGGTGGGGAAATGACTTCCTCCAACTGAGCCATAACAGATTCATTTATAAGTGACTCTGTATTGGCCAACTCAGACCCAGGGGTTACAACAGGATCATACCCAAGTCTTCCGCTAGTTTGGAGATAGGCGCATCATCAGCGTCTACTTTGGGTAAGCCAATCATAAAATTCCCCTTTTGATAGTGGGAGACATGATGGGGCAAGGCGTTGATGGTGGTCATGGTGGCACATATTTGATCCACTGATCCTTGGATGGAGGACCAGGCCTTGTGATGAGCAGAACCCGAATCCAAGCCTGATCTAAAGGCTGCCTGAAGCATATCAATAGAGATACTGGACGTGGGGGCCAGTTCACGGAAGTTAGAAATCAAAGAAGCCAAACTGGGGGCTTCAGCCATGGCATAAATCAGTCTGAATAGGTGGTCCAATTGTGACACAGGGGTTTTAGGGAAGCTGACATGACAGCCATCAGTGGGGTGGAGTCTCCTGCTTGTGAGGAAAAGCGCAAAAAACTTATCACCCAATGGTGGGCATCCCCCTCCACAGCGTCTAACAACGCGAGCCCTTGTTGGGCATGGGATAACGCGGAAGCACTATTAAGCACAATTGCTGTATGCATTTGCACTTTGGCGAGCGCGTTGAGAATTTGATTGGCGATCTCTCAGGAGGGGACACTCAAACTTCTCTCTGGGCTAATGGAAGGGGGTGGAGACACAATCCTCGCAGCTTGGGTGAGTTGAAGAAGATTCCCTAAGGTAGAGCGGACACTTTTCCCAAAGTTGTAAAGTGACCAAACAAACAGCAAACTACTGATTGCACATTCATTTAGTAAAGGGTAACCAATGCAGCGCCCAGTTTGAAGAACAAGGCGGAAGTGGCTGGAAATAATGGTTGGTCAATTATGTCATGGAAGCGGCAGAAGAAGTTTAAACCAGCCTGCAAGTCATGATGTGTAAGCATCCAGAAAGCAAGCCAGAATGCCAGAGGCATTGCCAACTGAACAACTTGATATGGAGCTGGGCATTCGGAAATGACAAATTGTCAATGCAACACAACAGTGAGTATGATCCTGACGATGAACCACAATGAGCCCACTCCCAACCCAGGGGGTCTTGCTGCAGGGGGTGGGATCACAGAGATGGTTTCAATGAGTTCTTTAACATATGGGGTCATTTCAACTGGGGAGGCAAGGAGACGGATTCTCTCTTGCAATTGGTGGACATAAGGCCACAAGATTCCTGTGTACTGCTGCCGGAAGTTCGTGATAACAGGGTTGTAGAGCTAAAAATATTGGACTCGCTGAATCCAATCAATGATGGAGGGGGTCATAGTGACTAAAATACTGGTAGAGCCCATCCGGTATATGGACTGACAGGCCACCAGGGAAACGCCATCAGGGATGCAGTCAGAAGGGATAATACAATAAAAAAATTGTTTTTTGGCAAAATTTTATTGAAAGGAAATGAAGAAAATCAACCAACAACTTTCTCAGTGCTATGCAACTGATTAAATAGTGGTCAATTGGGGTAGTGACAAGCTGGGATCAGGACCCTCAATTTTGATCTAACTGGCGAATTATTCTGGAATGGTCAGGTTTGTTCCTTGAGAACTGGCATCAAAAAATTTGGCAGCGGGCTGAGTCACTGTCAGTTCAACCTCAAACTTCCAAACCAAGGCTCAGGTACGTTTCTGACAGTTGGTGCAATAGTGTTTGGCCCAACGAGTGATGGTAATATCCCAAAGCCACCCCACATAGGGATGGGTCCATTTGGTTGGGAACAGGTTCGGGACGCCCAACCTGCCTGCGCTCAGTCACTGGGCTGTTTGTTTGGTCAGTAGCATCACATCAGCTGCAACACCCAAATTGTCAACAGGGGACTTTGAACCCTTGTCAAAAGCATCCAATGCTTTAGCCTGCCCATCGAGGATGATCCCCAATGACTTTGGTAGGGAGGTGATTTTCTTGATTGACCCATTAATTGAATTGGAACTGTCAGGCGTTCCAGCCAATAACTCAGTCTTCATGCCTTTCCGGCCACTTGAGATCTGAGCATTGGTCAGATTACCTCTCAAATTAAATTTGATTGATTTCAATTTGACAATCTTGGTGCAGATTTCACTGATTCCCCATAACAGCTTTGCTGAGGTAAGTTTGGGTACTGGGGGTGGGATCCAAAGTGGAAGGGCTGTTACCCAGCGCTTGTCTACTATGTGAGTGAGATAACCCTGAGTAACGAGGGGTACCACCATCCTCTTCAGTGTCTTCTTACTTGGGAATGGGAAAATGGCCCGATCAATGACCAGAGGACGTTTCCCAGGACTTGCACTCACCCTCACCATGGACGCATAGCACTTTACTTCCTCCAACCTGGTTAGATCATTTTAGTTTATTATTTTTTGATTTGGTTTAAGTGATACGTTCGTCTCTTTCTGTTCATTCAAATTTTAGTTTAGTACAAGTTTAGCTCCTCTGAGCTCAGTACTTTCCGTCCCTGGTCAGCTTGCCTTGGTTAAATAAAACACATTGGCAGTTCATTTGTAAACTTTTGCTTTTTTGTAATTAAGACTTTCACATCAGAGCTTCTCCTTTAATTTAGTCCAGTGGGTGAGGGGATCCATCCCATTTGCTGATTCAGGTAAAAAATCAATTGACCAAATCCATTTTTAATAGTCCGCCACCATTCAATGTCCCTTAGCATTGATGATGAGATTTTCCATTTGTGGCGCCTTTGGGTTCACCCAGATTGATGGTGGCTTGACCAATTATATAGTCACTTTCAGAGTTGATACTAATCTTTATGTTTGAGTTCAACAGCTTAAATTCAGATGACACATGAACACAGTCTAGCTTGGACACAACCATTGACCCATTAGTGTCATAAGTCTAATGCATAAGAATTGCAGGGCTGTTGTTTTCTTCATCTATCATAAGGAAAATCCCCAATGCCACCAGGTGTTCCAGAATATCATTAGCCTTACCATTAAGGAGCTTTCACGTTGGGAATGTATCCCAGTTCATGTTTGTCTAATAATTGAGGTCTCCTGGTGCCACTGTGCCTTTGTAGTTTATATTTCTGACAAAAATTTCTAAAATATGTTTGGTTTTTGTGGTAAAATGTTGTGGTGTAAACCACGACTACCAAAAGACATCTGCCAGTGCCCCTATATGTGGCTTTAGCCACAAGATCTGAGTGGCGTGTGTTTTCCTTCATCAATTCCAGGTCTATGTTCATAAAAAGTGTAATATTGCACATAGTTCATCCATAGGGCTTGGATCCCAATTTGCAGAGACCATAAGTAGCTTTTAGCATTGCAGATTGAGCTTGATTTTAGTTTATCTGCCTATATGCTTTTTGGAAATAGAAATTAATTCTATATGATAATCATATTTCAACTTATGCAATTTACTCGCTCTCAACTGGATGTTAGCCATTCCCATATCATTTGTTGTTGTGATGATCATTCATGGCTGCCAACCCACAGCTATGAAGCTTCTTGGGGTTATAAATGGAGTAGCAGATGGAGGTGGGATTTTTAGTGGCAGTAGATGCTGAGGAAGGGCGTGGGTTAACAGATGCTTGGTGGGGATGGTTGATCAAAATGAGCTCTTTTGCCAGGCATCTTGAGCACTGGGAACTCTGTTGCTATTCCCATCTCTTTATTGATCAATAAAGGCGTCAATTTAAGCACGAGCTTTGGTTGAACTTTTGGGCTAGAGGGTTAATTAGCTTTCTCAGCATTGAGCGCCAGTTGACTTTAGGGAGTCATTATTTGTATTTCAAGTGAATTGCAGGCTTTTTGAAATTAAGTGCACTGGATTGATTGTGGCTGGTTGCCATCTGACAGATCAGGCTGATTTCCAGCTGGTTGTTCTGCCTGATTGTCAGTCTTTAATTTTTTGTGGTCTTGATAGCTGATGTCTTGCCAGTTTATTGTTTGTCAGAGTTGGCTGATAATTTATTTGTGGTTTTGGACTTTTAATGCTTCTTAGGCTTTTTTCTGGCCAGCTTTTTTCCAGCGCTCCTCCTCTTTTTCCGCCTACTCTGCCTGGGTTGATGAGGTTCTGCAGATCTGGGGCATATCCCCTCATCCATTTTATATGCCTCCAGATTTGGATTTATGATGGGCTCATCTTTGGCTTCTTGACTCTTGGACGCCTCACATTCCCACATCTTCTTGTGGGCAGCGTCCAGTTCCTGTTGCTGCCATTTCATCTCTGCAACCTATATGAGATTCATGGGATCCATTCCTTGGCCTCGGGCCAAAGGAAGGTTTTTGAGTCAATTTTAGTAATCCTAGCAACAAGATTGTAGTTTTATTTGCAGGGTGACGTCCCCTTTTTGTTTTGGCATTGAGTCATTGTTTGAACATTCTGGTAGCAGAACTGACAAACTTGCTTAAAGTCTTCTTGCTCAACATAGATGATGTAGCTAAGGCCCAGGATCTGGATGAAATGGTGTAAGGATATTTTATTGAATTTCATCATTGGGGCCAGCTCATAAAGCATATCCACTTTACAGGGTCGTAGACACTTGGCAATATACTTGCCACCGGCTTGCCAAAATTCACAAACGTCACAAAAATAAGATGGACTAAATTAGATCACCTCATGAACCCACTATTGCTTGAAGTCTGTTGGCAGGTTCTGAAAAGTAACCCACTGGGCAGTCAGGGCTTCATAATGGGTTGTTCCCATTTGCAAATAGTTGCATTTATATTTCATAATGTCTTCCAGGAGCTTTTTAATTGAGTTTGTTTAGACTGAAATATTAATATATATGTGTTCTGACACCCAATAGTAATTAAGCTTGCCTCCAAAAAGGACCTTATTAAGTTCCTGGTAGATAGTAACAATCAGGTCTGGCCATTACCCTGTGACCAACTGGGGGTATATGTGGATGGCATCCTTGAGGTACAATTTCAGATCTTAATGGTCTGAGATTCAGCCACTGGCGAATGAGTGGATGAAATTAATATGGTATTGAGAATTTTTCATTCTCAATAATAGGTGCTCCATTAGTGTGCCAGGCCAAACAGTATGAAGACTGCTTGCCCTTGCTTTTTCACAATCATTGGTGACTTTTCTCTAGAAATTTTCAGGGCAACCCACCAATTCAGCAGACCAACAACTTCTCCTTCTGAGGCTTAACCACTTGTTATAGCTCAAAGGTCCTCTTTGGAACTTGTCCAACAATTGTGGTTCAGCAGCCTCTATTGACTCCCTCAGGGTTTCTCCCCTTCAATCTTTTCAGTTCATCATTGTGGCTGCTAGTTGCTTAGGTTCCCATGGGGTTTCCATCTAGTTCAAGGTTGGGAGTTGGTTGCGATGACCACTCCAGGTGTTTTAACCCAGCACCTAACAACTGGGGATCTTGAGTCCCATTTCTACAAGCTAAGCTAACTACTGTTAACTAAAGACTTAATAAAGATGGAAAGACAGAAGATAGATTTATTAAGAGGGAGATCAAACTATTTATAGGCTTTTTTTACCTGTCCACATCATTGGCATTTATGCCAGAATTATCAGTACTCACTGGTGATTCTCCCTGCTTAGTATTTGTCAGCACTCTCACGTCAATACTCATCATCCTCAAATGTCCATGATTATGTTAATCCTTGATTTGTCATAGTCTGAACTAATTAAATATATTGACATCCTCAATATAAGTTGCCAGTGTCAAATTAAACCTAAAATACTGTTGGGGATTCCGCCTGATACTCTCACAAAGTCAAAATGTGATTTGACTTTGTTTAATTAATATTAAATGGATTGGCATACTTGGCATAAATTGATGGACCTCCGAGATTTGACTTTCTGCTAGAAATCCCACACTTATATTTCACATGATATTGGTTTTGGGATATAAGCTAAGCTTAAACAATTATTATTAATTGATTTGACATCCTCAGCATAAGTCGCCAGTGTCAAAATTAACTGGAAAATATCAGGATCATCTCCTGATACTTTTTTGATGTCAAATTTAAGTAATTTATCATCTTAATCTATATATATAACAAAGTCATGTTAGTTACACCATTTATAACTCAAGAACAGCTAGACCGATTTTTATGATCTTTGGTTTGTTGGATTTGTCTCCACCCCAAATAGCAGAATAACTATTAAAACATGGGGAAAATATAGTAAAATAAAAAGTTTTATATGTAACAAGTAAAAATCCTATATACTTTGATGGTAGTCAGTATATAGTTACAGCTGAGCAGTTTGATATTCAGCTGATTTGATATTTTAGATGGTTTTGTTAAGTGGTTAGTGGTCATTTAAGTATTTAACAAGTTTATCTAAATCAAAACTTTTAATTTATAGTCCAATTGATTTAAAAATACCTCCTCTAGCATAATTGGCACATCCCTCTCTTACACAAATACCACTTTTTATAACAAAAAGTGAATTGAACAAGAACTGAGAGATCAACCACCTGCCATACCACACTGCAATTTTATAGACAGTGAACAAAGGCCAACCAACCAAGTGTAGGGAAGGCAAGCCACCCATATGTGCACAGCACATAGAAATGGACAACTTGCCTGCACCAATAGTGAGTTTTATTAATAAAAAAACCAAGGTCGTTGAGATGGATGAACCATCTGCTGACCTTCTCGCCAACCAAGCCCCAACATGACTAGAAATGGGGCTGGGCATTCCACCACGTATGCACCAAGTAACAAACTGGCAACACGAATGACTACAAAATGAATGAACGTGGAGATGGGTCATGGAGCACTAATGAATAGTGCAAATGATGGGGTTGACTCCTTAGGATCAACACCCGCCAATACCCAGATGACAAATGCAACCTTCTGGGATTGAGGGCTGATGCCAAGAACAGTGGAGTTGGGAATATTCCCCAGTGAACCTCAATCAGCAGGGGGACTGGGGCCTCACAGGGTGAGAAAACTCTTGCCAATTGTTAGATTTTGATAGTTGACTCAAAAATAAACCCTTTGAGAAAACCATCAATGCTGATAGATTACTTCCATTGATGGATCCTTTGATTCTCCCAATTCATCTGCATAATTTAATAATCAGATTCACCTCATAACTGCTCTAATTGCATTTGAGGTGCCCAATTATCATAGCTAATAATAGCTATAATATTATATTATGGCTGATTATGGGTACACTTAGGGTGCAAAGTGGTCCCACAGCATTAACTAAATTGCACCTCCTAAATTAGTACATTAATCTTAATGCACTAAGGTGGAAGTTGGGTTCAATTTAATGAAATCAATAATTAAGCACTTAAATATAGATATCCCAATTATGGGCATTTTTAGTGCTATTGAGAGGCCTGCCAATGTCCCAAATTGGGGTGCGTCATCTTTTATGATCATATATTTTTTATTCGCCATTTATTTTTAAATGTCAAGCTATGATGTAGCTCTAATTGGGAAGATTTTGATGTTGAGTTCAAAACCCAAAGTCATCCCAATTATGGGCATAATTAGTGCTATTGAGAGGCCTGCCAACATCCCAAATTGGGGTGCATCATCTTTTTTTGATCATATATTTTTTATTTCCCATTTATTGTTAGACGTCAAGTTATGACATAGCTCTAATTGGGAAGATTTAGATGTTGAGTTCAAAACCCAAAGTCGTCCCAATTATGAGAGTAAAATTGCCTCCAATCAGGCTGAAATGATTGTTATTTTTAATCAATTCATGGGCTGAATTGACTTGGGGATTTTTCATGTATTGCCATGACCAGCAGAGGATTGGTATAATATGAATGAACTCATCTAATAGATGAGTTTGGCCAGGAGATGCCTGAGAGGTATATAATACTGGTGCCTGGCTGATTAATAAATCATCAAAATCAATTAGATTATCATTTACTAGTTTATTGATCATTAGTAACTATTGTTGCTTAGTTTATTAATTATTATCCATCTGTTGTCTGTCAGATATTTGTATCTGTCACCATTACATATATATTAGATAGTTGTGTGTGTTTATTATTCCCTAAAAGAAGTACATAGTTGCCTGCCAGAGAAGTAGTCCCAATTATAGAGGAATAATTTCCTGATTTTGTACAAAGACAGAAGGTCTTGTATTTGTTGGTGTCAGTAGACTTAAGAACGGTGAGTATACTGGAGTTACTTGGCTATTATCAAGAATTATTGGAGAATCTACTTCCCAATTACAAGCAGGAGTTCCATTTGAAAAGCAAGTTTATATCCTTGATTTCACTGTTAAGTTATTTTAGCTTTCACCATCAGCTGAAAACTTAATATTTTGGTGCTCACTACAGGGGCATCAAACATACTACAGGGATAAACACAACTACTATAATGGATTTTAATTTTCAACCATCAGAATTTGCAAAAAATATGAAAACAACAAGACAGAAACTTATAAAGCGCTTTACACAATTTCATGTCCTCAAAACTATAACGTAGATGGAATGAATTTAACTAATTCACTTAAAGCAGGCAGAAAATTGTTTGATATGGATTTCAATGCCCAAAGTTATTCTTAAAAATATCTTCCTTGCACATTAAATGATTCTCACTTACATGAAAATATGGACATCAATGAACCAGTAACCTCAGACAATGGTGGAAATCTCTCTGGTGAAAAACCTCTGCCTCAAGTTAGGGCAAATTTATCTACATCAGAATCAAACTTTACACAAAAATCCATTTTGGCCAGTAGTCCTCCATGCCATTTTAATGAGAGAAGCAATGCTTTAATTACTGGAGAATCAGGCCAAAAGGAGACCAAAGTTTATTATCTGCCAAAAACTGTTAATGAAGGCCATAAGTCACTAATAGCTGAGTTTGTGACACATCCCAATTTCAATTACAATATTCAAATCATATCTGCCATATCAAGACACTGCATATGGCACCATCTAGTACTAAAAAAAAGACACTGCATATGGCCCTTGACCAGTTTTCTCCTGAGCAAAGAGACAATCCTCTACCTTTTGGAAGTCATGTCTAAATTCAATTGGATGATAGCTTGGCAAAGAAGGCCATTATATCAGTTTCTAGCTAAAAATGCACCTATAATTGGGCAGGATCATTGATTGGAAAAAGTAAAACCGCCCTAATAGCCATTGAATTTTTTATAGGCTGGGCAGGGTAGGATAGAATTAAAAAATATATAAAGGAAAGAAAAATCAATATAAAAAATATATAAAAAGTATAAAAATATAAAAAAATGATAACTAAAAATATAACACCTAATTTAATCAAAAAACAAAAAAGGGTCTCTTTTGAGTGGAATTCAGCCTGCCAGGAGGCATTTGATCAGCTTCATTTGGCCCTATTAGTCGCACCAGTATTGCACTATCCTGACTTTGACCAAGAATTTATTGTTCAGACTGATGCATCATTAACAGCAATTGGAGCCGTTTTGTCCCAAGTTGTAGAAGATAGCGAAGAGCACCCAGTAGCTTATGCTAGTCAGACCCTAAATGCCCATAAAAGAAATTATAATGTAACAGAAAGAGAGTGTTTGGCTGTTATATATGCCTATAAACAGTTCTAAGTATAACTTCATGGAGTGCATTTTACTGTGGTTACTGATCATGCATCCCTAAGCTGGCTTAACAATTTGAAAGAGCCAGAAGGACGTTTGGCTCGCTGGGCACTTAAGTTGCAGGCTTATGACTATACCATTAAGCACCAGGCTGGTGCTAAGCATCAGAATGCTGATTGTTTGTCCCATCTTCCCATTGTAGCAACCCTCTGCTAGCTGGCGGATGCCTTGTTCCAGAAGATGGTTAATGGGACTTTTGCCAATGAGCCCAAACAAGTGCAGAAAATTCTCTCCGAATTAAGAAAGGATACCCAGACTGAAAAAGGAGTCTTATTCAAAGTGATTGATGGAAAGAAATACATTTGCACATCCCTCAGCTCGAGCAGATCTAATTTTGGTGCTCATAAGGCTACTAGCCATGGAGGCTTTAAGAAAACCAAGGAGCAGCTTAAGCAAAATTACTATTGGAATTGATGCATTTTGACATCCATGAAACTTTGAGTTGTTGCCAAGCGTGTCAAGGGGAAAAACCCTTCTGAAAAGCTACTTCATACCAGCTTGTTTGGCCCAAATTTGCTTGGCACACTATATCTATAGATGTGGTTGGACCCCTTCCAATTAGCAATGTGAAAGCCAAATATATTATTGTGGCAGTTGATCACTTAACAAAATGGGTCAAAGCCAGGGCTATTTGGGACTTAGGAGCCTCAACAACTGCTAAATTTATCTTGGAGCAAGTTGTTCATTGGCACGGATGTTCTCAATTTATATTGATGGATGATGGCACAAATTTCACTGTGGTTATTCTCCAAAAGCTTAATAAATTAATGGGGGTGCATGGTGTTCTGCCAACTCCTTACCACCCAGAGACAAATGGTGCAGTAGAACGAGTTAATGGAACACTTGTCAATATCCTAAGGAAGCTAACTTCTCAGAAGCCCTCCAAATGGAGCACATTTCTCATTTTGGCCATTTTTGCCTACAACATCTCTTACTATTCAGCCACAAAGATGTCTCCATTCCAACTTCTGTATAGAGAGCATCCAGCCTTACCACCATTGTTATATTCTTTATTACAAGAACCCCAGGAATTGAGCTATTCTCAGTATGTTGAGAGGCTTGCAGAGACCTTAATTAAGCTGCAATCCCAGGCTTTTGATAATAACTTCAAACTTTAGAAACCTGACATGAAAAAGATCAAAAAACCCAATACAATCTGCCCAAATTCGCTGTGGGTGATGAAGTATTATTTTGTAATACCCATGGTTTGGGCTGAATTCACAAGTTAAATCACATTTGGGTTGGTCCATTCAAAGTTATTGAGAAGACCTCATAATTTTCTTACACTATTAAGGAGAAAAATTTGGGTCATGTATATAGTTGAGTCCATGCTAAATTCCTAAGGAAGTTTAAAAAGTGGCCCGATTAGAAGAGAGGAACTTTAATATAAGTATATATAATAAATTGAAACTAATAGTTATGAGAAAGATTAATAATAAAAAGAAAAAAATAATATATACTAGTGCAAAAAAATTTCTATCATCTATATACATAGTAAAAAAAGAGAATAAGATTTTATATTTTAAGTAATAAGAAAACTATAAATCTTAATAAATAAAATGATTTTTATTCCTCAGTTTTAAGGGGGAGGTGACTTGGAACCTGAACTTTCATCTTTGCGCGTCAATTTGGCCCAGTCTAGTTGCTGGGTGACAAGAAAAAGGGCAGTAATGGCATAGAGCCAGATGCGCTGCGCACTTGTTGAAGATGACTCCCAGCAAACAATGGGGCGAGAAGGCACAAACCCATTTATAGTTACCTGATCGAGCCCACAATCGGGCAGGAAACATGCACCCAAGAGAAGATAGTCAACTAGAAAATCAGTTTGATACTGATAAATTTCTGGGGTCAACAATCTAACACGATAAACCTGGGTTTTCCACCACTCAATTAGAGGGGGAACATGCAACAAATGACCTGAAGGCATCCAGTTGGGGAAAAGGTGCATAAGATGGCTGACTACAGCCATCCTGGGGAGGTATTCATCAGCGTTATCCTGATGAAGGGCCTCAAAAGCTGTCCGAATGGCTGAGCAAAAATGAAAATCTTGAATGTCATGGGTATTCAAACCCAAAGAGGAAGTAAAATTGGGCTGATTCTCAAGTGGCTCAGACCAGGAACCAAGGACCTCCTCCACAAAGCTGTCAACCTGAACAAACTCTTGAGGTCAAACAGAAGTATCTTCAGCCAACAAAAGATGAATGGGGTTATAAAAATGATCATATTCAGCCTGAGTTTCGCTGAGCAGTTGGCCTCGATGAGAATAGTTGGCTGACCCCAGCAGTGCACTGTAATTTTGGGCCATTGGGAAATGGCTGAGTACAAAGAGAAACTCTGCCAGAAGATTGCCATCTCGATAAACTAGCTGGAGCAAAAAGGTTGGCTCTCTCAGATCAAAAGAGCGGCCAAAGTAGTCTGCTGTGACAGTTGTGGAAGCATGAGACCTGAGCTCATACCCTATCAATCCTCAAGTAGGATACACAACTTGGACAACTTCCTCCTCAATGATGCTTTTGGGCTGAGTTGATATCATAACAGTCAGCGCAGGAAAAAGCTGGCCCAACTCTGCTGCCCAGAGTGAGCCCAAAAACAAATTCATATGCATGGTTCTGGGCAGATGAGTAAACTGACACCGCTGTTCAGGCTCAAGGGAAGTGACAAAATTGTGGTATGCAGAGGATGAGCTTTTTAGACATTGAAGATGAATTCAGGAAAATTCAGGGTTTATATTCCAGTCAAGTGGGGAAAAAGTTGGATTTTGATGGTTGACTCAAAAATAAACCCTTTGAGAAAACCATCAATGTTGATAGATTACTTCCATTGATGGATCCTTTGATTCTCCCAATTCATCTGCATAATTTGATAAATCAGATTCACCTCATAACTGTTCTATTTGCATTTGAGGTGCCCGATTATTGTAGCTAATAATAGCTATAATATTATATTATGGCCAATTATGGGTACACTTGGGTGCAAAGTGGTCCCACGGCATTAACTAAATTGCACCTCCTAGATTAGTACATTAATCTTAATGCAATAAGGTGGAAGTTGGGTTCAATTTAATGAAATCAATAATTAAGCACTTAAACATAGACATCCCAATTATGGGCATACTTAGTGCTATTGAGAGGCCTGTCAATGTCCCAAATTGGGGTGCATCAACTTTTATGATCATATATTTTTTATTCCCCATTTATTGTTAAATGTCAAGCTATGATGTAGCTCTAATTGGGAAGATTTTGATGTTGAGTTCAAAACCCAAATCATCCCAATTATGGGTGTAATTAGTGCTATTGAGAGGCCTGCCAACATCCCAAATTGGGGTGCATCATCTTTTATGATCATATATTTTTTATTTCCCATTTATTGTTAGACGTCAAGTTATGACATAGCTCTAATTGGGAAGATTTAGATGTTGAGTTCAAAACCCAAAGTCGTCCCAATTATGAGAGTAAAATTGCCTCCAATCAGGCTGAAATGATTGTTATTTTTAATCAATTCATGGGCTGAATTGACTTGGGGATTTTTCATGTATTGCCATGACCAGCAGAGGATTGGTATAATATGAATGAACTCATCTAATAGATGAGTTTGGCCAGGAGATGCCTGAGAGGTATATAATACTGGCGCCTGGCCAATTAAAAAACATCAATTAAATCAATTAATTATCATTTATTAGTTTATTGATCATTAATAACTACTGTTTATATTTAAATTTAAATTTATTGTGGGGAAGGCCGACCATGGGATGGACACTTTCGAATATGACTCAGATGAGACAAAACTTAGTACCAGGGGAGGCACCCCAGAGAAGCGATGCTATCTCTTGTTGCCAGCGGGAACGCCACTTATGGGAAGGGGAGGGAACGTGTGTAGGGGACGTAGCCACTATTGAGCACGTGTGGAGGAAGGGGTCTGATTTGATGAACCAGACTGGGAACCAGGAGGAGACCAGCTGTCAGCGACGCGGTGGGAGATATCCAAACATCCACGCTTGAAAGTGATCCACCAAATGCGACCAGAATCTGTGGACAGCTTCAGGGAGGGTGGGGATGGATCCAGCGATGGCATCCAAGACAATCGTGTGGATAGTCCACATGGCGATTGCAACCACCAGAGCATGGAGGGAGGGTGGGAGGGGGAGGCCATTGATGAAGCAAACATATCTCTTGACAGACTGAAGGGATGTGTTTGATCCTGGCCTAGCAGACGTTGGACTTCGCGCCATATTACTTTAGAGGTGGGGCACTTCTCCAGGCGGTGAAACAGCGTTCCATACTGGCCACACACGACACAGGATGAGTGTAAAGCATTAGAGCGCTCAGCTGTACAATACACCCGCCTCAGGCAGCACCACACATGGGATCAGACTTGAGGCTGCAACAGAGGATGGTGTGCATATTTTCAGATAGTCTTTTGGGTCTCAGTGGAATAAGGGATGTCCATCATGTCCAGGTAGTCCACCCTGGATAGGACTTGGGGTCGAATGGGGATCACGCCATCATAGATGGGTAGCCCCTGTACCTCTTGTGTGAACTGAGGAGAGGGGCGGCCTCTTCGGGTTGTATGTCCACTAGTACGAATTCTCCACTCTGCGCTTTGCATGGAGAGTAGGATTCGTTTGTAGTGGGTTTTGGTCCCATGAGGACCTGTGGCTGATGTGTGTGATGTGAGGTATTTCATCAGGGAGTGGGGGTTTGATGGATTGTTGAGGCCCAAGGCTCGGGAGAAGTTGGAGCGGGCCGCGCGGGACCAGTGTTGGGATGGGAGTGTAGGAGCAGTGATGGCCGCAATCCAGGTGCCCAGGATCTTGGCGGCATGGGCTTTGAAGTCCAGTAGGCCCATGCCACCATGATGATGAGGGCCAAACATGACCTCTAGCTGTACTGGTGGAGGGCGGCCTGACCAAAGCCAACCTTGTAGCAAAGCATACAGGGATTTGAAGAAGCTTGGGGAGAAGGGGATGGCGTGGGCTCCAAACCAGACTTTGGATAGGAGCATAGAGTTGGCAAGAACAACCCTGCCAGTGAGGGTAGTAGGGTGGGCTCTGAGAGAGGCAATTCGCTTCGTCACGTTGTCCAGTATATGGCACTCCATTACTGCTGACGCGTATCCACCTGCCTCCAACCACACGCCCAGATGGCGTACCAGTCCTATGGTAGGTCGTGGCACAAAGGGGAGCACCAGTGGAGCGGTGTGTTTTGAGTTAGTAAGGCGTGGACGTGGGTGAGCAGATGGGCCAGGTTGGGAACTACTTGCTGGGGCCAAGCAGTTCTGAAACTGACCAAGGAGGATGATTTCGGTTTTGGAGGCGTTCAGTGCCGCGTTGCTTACCCGGGAATATTCCTGGATGAGGGCTTCAAGCGCGCGTGCATCTTTGTTATTAGACACCCCCACCACGCAATCATCTGCAAATGCCATCATCTTGACTGGGGTTTGGCCTGGCACATGGACCCCAGTGAGTTGGGCATTCACATTTCGCAGTAGTGGGTCAAGGCTGAAGTTGTATAAGAGTGGGCTCAGGGGGTCCCCTTGTCACAGGCCCCTTTGAGGACGGACTACTTCCATTAGGAAACCTGGGCCGCGCACTGCCATTGTTGCAGATTCTGTGAGCAGCATCACCCAGTTAATGAAGCGGGGAGGTAGGCGGAATTGTTGGAGGCAGGCCCTAAGGTATTCCCAGTTTACTCTATCATAGGCCTTTTGTTGGTCCAAGAATACAAGTGCCCCAGAGGCTGTGGACTGACACACATTAGCCACAGAGTGCACGTTATCCCAAATCAACCTTCTGGGGATGAAACCAAATTGTTCTGGGGAGATGGTGGCAGATGCTACAGTCCCTAAATGGTTAGCCATGATTTTTGTTAAAATTTTGGTGTCTGTGTTTGTTAGAGAAATGGGGCGCCAGTTGGCTAAGTCTAGCCTATCCCCTTTCTTGAAGAGTGTGACCGTAAAGGCCTCATGTCCTCCTGGTAGGAGGCGCATTTCCACCAGGCTTTGGTTGAGTGAGGCTAGCAGCAATGGGGATATATATTTAAAATATTTTTTGTAGAACTCATATGGAATGCCATCTGGGCCTGGGCATTTTGGTTTGGCGCACCGCGAATGGTAGTCCATAATTCGTTCGGAGTAATTAAATTCATTATTTTGGGTATCGGAAAATGGTGCGGATATGAGCTCTGTCAAGAAATTCTGCCATTTCAGCTGGCTGAATTGGTTCGGCTTGGTATAACTCAGAGTAATATCTTTGCATTTTGATTGCCACTTCAGCTGGTGTATCCACAATAGAATTATCGATCATTGCACCTGTGTGCAGGCCACGCTCTGGCGTGGTGCAAAAATTTTTTTGAAGAAGTATGCGGTGCACTTGTCACCTTTAGTGATGCATGTGGCCCTGTATTGGACACAAACCCAATGTTTGTGTTGCCTTTCAAGTGCGTTGAGGTGGGCGGCTGCCTCCGCCCACTTCTGGCCCCATGCAGGGCTATATCCTGAGGCTAGAATGTTGGACTCCAAGTGGGCCAATTCCGCCAGCACGCGCGATATAACTGCCGATGTGGCTCGTGAGCATCTGGATGAGAGATGGCGATAGTGGCGGATGGTGTCTTCTTTGAAAGTTGCCCATGTGGAAATGGGGTCCGTGCAAAATGGTGCAACAAATGATTTTGCCAAAGTTGCCTCTTCCACCCACATGGAAAATCCTGGTGACGCGAGCTCTGGGGGGCGGATTTTGTACCAATGTGGGGCCTTTGCAACTGTGACGGGTAAGTGGTATGTTATTGAGACCAGTTGGTGGTTGGAGAATTCCATTTTCATTGTTTTGAAGTGGGAGATGTGGGGTTGGAATGTCGCCGGCGCTAGAATAAGGTCAATGCGGGTCATGGACCTTAATTGGCCGTTGTGGACATGGGGACGCGTCATGTTTTCGAGCAGTGGGGCATGTCATGGCAGCGCATCCATTAACCCAAGGGTGGCTTTTAGAACGTGTAGTTCTATGTGACCCTGTGGAGCGTGGGGTGAGGGTGGCCACTGGTCCATTGGTGAGGTTAGCCAACAGTTCATGTCACCAATTAGGAAAGAATTGGGGGGTAGCGGGAGGGATTTGACTGACGAGAAAAATTCCTGACGCTCCTGTGCACCGTTTGGGGTGTAAATGTTGATGATTGTGTGTGCAACATTGGCCCATGAGAAGGTGACAACAAGCACTCGGCCATTTAGAAATGTTTCTGAAGATGTAAATTTGAAAAAATTGTTTTTCCAAATTAGCACCCCACAGTGCTTTGACCAAAAGGATAGGGATGGTAGGAGCATTGTTTTCCAAGCTTCCTCGAACCTTGTGGACAGTGATACTCCTGGATGGCCAGGATATCCACGGGTAAATTGTTTTGTAAAAAACTCAGTTTCCTAGCCTGGGATGGGGAGGCCTTGAGTCCGGCAATATTCAGCATCCCTAGAGTGAAGGTTTCCCCTATTGCACCTTAGGTGCGAGGGGTGGGCCCCCGGGCCCACCAGCCTCTTCAGGTCCCCACAGGCTTTCACAGCAGCGCGGGTATTAGCAGCAACGCTATCAGGGTTTTTGTTAATTTTTGTGGAAAGAGTCGCGTTGGCTTTGGCCTTCACTTTTTGTTTTCCCGACGTCGGACAAATTTTTGCGGTGCGGATAAGTTTGGTGCACCGTCAAGTGGGGCAAAAAATTTTCAGTTGGGATAGGTCCTATGTCAGTTTTGACTGGGGCTTGGGTGCAGCAATTGGGTGAGATCAAATCTCCCATCAGATCCTCAGATTGAGTGGCCCATTTGGCATGGGCCTCCCAATCTGATTGGGTGATGGATTCCCGAGTTGCTTCCGCTGCAAAGGTCTCCATGTCCTCCTGGCGTTGTGAGTGTGGGATGGTGGTGGTGGCCTTGGCCGCTTCCTTGGCCGCGGTCCTATGGGCCTGCTTGGCCTTCTTCTGCTCCTGCGGGGAGATGGGCTTTATCAATAGGTAACAGCCTTGTGCTCCCCATGGGAAAGCCTCCTTGGTGCTTGTGGTTGGTTCGTAGTGCGCCTCTCCGCTGGCCATGGCCACTGAGGGGTGCTCTTGGAATGTGACGCCCTCTTTGATGGGGCATGCATGCGCCTTATGGCTGAACGCGTCACAGTGGGTGCAAATGGGGGGCGCGCTGTCCATGGTTACCCGAAATGGGTGGGTGGTGTGCCCTGCGATGTCAATAAAGGTGGAGTGCGGGATCTGGGTTAGGTCCTTCATGATCTCCTCGGTTGGGGTCAGAACTGCGATGGCTTTGCCGGTGCACAGGTGTGGCATCAGCATGAAATGTTGCATTTCGAAAGATTGTATTCCGCCATATATGGTGAGACCATCTTTCAGGTGTTGCTCCAAAATGTCACGTTTTACTGTAGTAGGCAAAAAGTCAAACGTGAGGAAAATTTGGTTTGATTTTGTCCATCTGGTGCATTTAGTTTTGATGACCCATTGCCCTTCAGGGAGGTCAACCACTATGCACACTGCTGCAGCCTCATCTGCTGCTATTTTGCTTTTGAAACCTAGGTCCAGCCAACTGTGCAACATGGAGTGAGGTGCAACGTACACCGCGGTCAGGAAAATTTTGTGTACTTCTTCACAAAATTTTTCCCATAGGGCAGTTTTTTGGATGTCCAGATACACATGGACTCCGAATTCCACCGACGAAAGTGGCTGGGAATGTGGCGTGTTGATGTACTGGTTGCATCGTGCTTGCCACGCGAGTATCTCCGGGGAAATTGTGACCGCCAGTTTTTTTAGATTTTTTTCTATTCCGCCAGATTCTCTGGGGCGTTTTTGAACGTTAGAGGCTGCAGGCCTTCCGCCTGCTCCTCTTGCCTTGCTTGCCCAACTGCTCCCAGACATGGGCGCAGACTAATCCCCTCTATGAGATTATCAAACTAGATTTAGTCTTGAATTGAATGGGTTGCAAAAGTGTTTGCAACGAGAAAGAAAAGTTTATTAATAGCTACTGTTGCTTAGTTTATTAATTATTATCCATCTGTTGTTTGTCAGATATTTGTATCTGTCACCATTACATATATATTAGATAGTTGTGTGTGTTTATTCTTCCCTAAAAGAAGTACATAGTTGCCTGCCAGAGAAGTAGTCCCAATTATAGAGGAATAATTTCCTGATTTTGTACAAAGACAGAAGGTCTTGTATTTGTTAGTGCCAGTAGACTTAAGAATGGTGAGTATACTGGAGTTACTTGGCTATTATCAAGGATTATTGGAGAATCTACTTTCCAATTACAAGCAGGAGTTTCATTTGAAAAGTGAGTTTATATCCTTAATTTCACTGTTAAGTTATTTTAGCTTGCACCATCAGCTGAAAACTTAACACCAATAAAGCAAAAAACCTGGATGAGGTATTGGTAGGATCCAAATTGACTCAGATTCGAATAACAAAAATCAGCAATTTAAACTAATGGAGTCAAGCAATATAAAGTTTTCTACTGACACAGAGAAACTTACCGAATTAGCTCAGGGTATTTGGGTGAAGAACAAGTCAGGCGCCAACCCCAAAACAGCCCAGTCAGGGGGGTGAATGGTCTTCAACCAAAATCAATTCAGTAGCATGAGTAACTCATCAGGTAGAATGCCCAATACATAATCAGATGCAATCCCCAATGAAGGCATTCTGACAGGGGGCCATTGTCAAGAGAGTGTCTGTAACTCTCTTGTTTCCAGCAAGGTGATGTAGGATGTGAACCCACATTGCTAGGGAACTAGCTGTTAAGAGAATGGGAAATGGGGCACCTAGAATGGTGCTTGAGCAGAAGGTAACCCAGTTGAGGGTGTAAAGCACTACATATGAGAACATGTAAGTAAGAAAACTCCCAACTTGAGTAGACACCAATGAAGAGTCCATCTTTGAGGGTATCTTGGCGCGAGTAGTCTTGGGTGTATCAGTCTGGAGGGGACCTGAACGGCCCAAGAAAGCACCTGGGATATGTGTAAATGGTGATAATAGGTAGTGGCCCACATAGTTGGAGACCTCCCTGAAGAGGTTCACCACCATTTTCGTCCAAGGAACCATTGTAAAAAATTGTAAAATAAAGGGGAAATTTATTAAAGAAAGTCAACCAACAAGGAATGTTTGTCACAAAAACATATTTAAAGTGGGCTGGGGAAATTCAGGTTCTGTGGAAGTGCACCCAAGCCTTGACACTTTAATAAACAGATGCTTCCATCCATTTTAGTAAAATACACTGAAAGTGCCTTCACTTGAGTAATTGATTGAAGCCATATTTTACCTGAGCTTAAAATTTTATAGCTGGAGTGGGACTTGAACCCTTGCTCTCCAACCAAGTGAATCAAACCGTCTTCATTTAAAATATAAATTGTTCATTTCAGTGCCTGGGCTGAGACAAGAGGCTGGGCGTTTTGCACCCCATTAGTATCAACCTGGGCATGCTTGGCTTGCACCCAGCGTTGATCTAAGGTGTGTTTCAGGTCAGGAAGAGCCTGAAGTTTCACCTTCTGGGCCTCCTGTCACCCAGCCTTATCTCTAGCATCAGTTCCTACTATAATGTCATCCAACCATGATATTACCCTCTCCTCCTTCTTGGGCTCCACCCCCTTCCAGGGGCATTTGCTAAGGAGAAGTTCTTATGTGCTGGCAGCAACTTCATAGCAGCAACGGCTGGCTTAGGCTGAGATCCTGCAGCCTCAGGGAAATGATTATGAAATGATTTGATCAGGTCTTGGGCATGTACACAATCCCATGCTGGCACCCAACTGTTCTCTGCTGCGTCAAACCCTTTCCAAGATACCAAGTACTCAAGGCATCGCTTAACCTGGTGGGAGGCTACTATTTCCTCCACTTCCCATTCTGGTGCCCCATCCACAAGATAAGCCTCAGGGGTCACAGGAGGAGGGCCCTCAAACAGGGTCAACTTGCTTTCATGAAAGATGGAGAAGATCTGAAATGTGGAGGGAAGATCCAACTGGTATGAGGCATGTCCCACCTTTCTAACTACACGGTAAGGACCAATCCTCTTTGGACCCAGTTTTTTGCATGGCTGCTTGATAGGGATGTTGCAAGCATCAAGCATCACGAGATCCCCTTCCTTGTATGCTGGACCCACTCAGCGCTTTCCATCAGCATTCTCCTTATAAACCAGCATAGCTGCCTCCAAACTTGTGGACACCCCTTGATGGACCTTCTTGAGAGTCTTAGCAAAGTCCAGCACCGCTTCCACTTTGGAACCACAGCTGGGCTCCATGTTAAAAGCAGGGTTAAAGCTGTGGTTAGCAAAAAAAGGTGAACAACTGATTGATGAATGCAAAGTGTTGTTGTAACTAAACTGGGCCATGGGAAGGTGAGGAACCCAATCTGAATGGTCTGCGGTGGTGTAACAACGCAGAAATTGTTCCAAGCACTGGTTCACTCGCTCAGTCTGCCCATCTGATTGGGGGTGATAAGCAGTTGAATGGCAGGGGCAAATCTGAAGAGTTTTACACAACTCTTCCCAAAAGATGGAGGTGAACTGGGGTCCCCAGTCACTAATGATTTCTTGAGGAACCCCATGAAGCGCAAATACATGGGCAACGAAGAGCCTGGCCATTTCAGCGGCAGTTATAGTTGTTCTGCAAGGAATAAAGTGGGCAAACTTTGTAAAGCGGTCCACCACCACCATGATTGCATCATACCCATCTGAAACGGGTAACTCCACAATGAAATCCACTGATAGGGAAGTCCAGGGCCCTTCAGCCTTTTGGACTGGTACCAGCAACCCTGCTAAAGGTTGCCAATTGGGTTTCATTTGATTGCAGATCAGGCACTCTTTACAGTACCGCCCTACCTGAACAGGCAAGCCCTTCCAATTGTAAGTGCGTCATATCAACTCCAAGGTCTTTGCTTTTCCAGGATGACCAACGGTGATTCCGTCATGATGGTCCTGGATGATCTCCAGGCGCAGTGGTCCAGCAGGAACCCATAGGCGCCCCTGAAACCACACCATCTCATCCTTCATGTGATAACCCCTGGATAAGTCCTCCTGATTCAGGGCGCTCTTAGCGAGAACAACAGCATATTCAGCTGATAACAGCTGAGAAAGAACTACCTTCCTAAACATGCTATATTCTGCTGCATTTTCCAAAGGCATGAGCGCTGGCGTATGTACCGTGGACTTAGGAAGTTGAGGCAGAATCATACTTGGTGGAATCATCAACTGGGTGTTGTGAATCTCTACCTCCTTTGGATTGGGAGCCAAAGCAGGGTTGCGGCTCAAAGCATCCGCCAAACCATTCTCCTTGCCTTTGTGAACTCATAGGAAAATGTAAATAGGGCAAGGGTCTCATGCCAATGGGTCTGACGTGGTGTTAGAACATGTGGAGCCTGGTAGTACAACAGGGCTCAGTGGTCTGTGCATACCCAGAATGGTTGGGAAGAGCCATGTAAGTGGTGACGCCAGTAAATCAGCGCCTCCACCACTGCTAATAACTCCTTGTCATATACGGCGTAATTTAACTCATGCAGAGACATTTTCCTAGAAAAATATCCCACGGGATGCTCAGACCCATCTTCACCCACCTGTAACAGGGCAGCTGCAATGGCAAAGTTGGAAGCATCTGAGGACACAATGAACTCCTTTGCAGGGTCAACATGGCAAAGGATGGATGTGGATAACAAGGTGCACTTCACCGCTTGAAAAGCATCCTCCAAAATGGGGGACCACTGAAGCACCTTGGCACCGCTGGCCTTATATAAGGGGGCTGCCACCTCGGAGAGACTGGGTGTGAACTTCTTGAGGAACGTACACGTCCCCAAAAAGCTCCTCAATTCCTTGACAGAGGTGGGGGTAGGCCACTCACGAATAGCCTTCTCCTTGTCTGGAGTTATCATATGGCCCTGGTCAAAAACGACGTTGCCCAGAAAAGTAACCTGGGACTTGAAGAATTCACATTTACTAATCTTGAGGGTAAGGCAAGCGGCCCTCAATCTCTCCACTACTTGTCAAAGGTGTACTGCATGTGACTCATGATTGGGGGAAAACACCAGAATGTCATCCATGTAGGCAACTGCACATACCCCCAACAAGTCTCCCAACGCAGCATCAATGCGGCGTTGAAAGATGGCAGGGGCATTCTTAAGCCCAAAGGGCATAACCCAGAACTGGAAAATTCCTTTTCTGGTGCAGAATGCAGTTAACCATTCCTGGCCCTTCTTTATCCGGATTTGATTGAACGCATTGAGGCAGTCCAGCTTGGAGAAGACCTTCGCCTTCTCCACATAGCGTGCAATCTGGGAATCCAAAGGGATGGGATGGAGGTCAGGTACAGTCACATTGTTTAAGTTTCCATAATTGACACATGGATGTAAAGTTCCATCAGCCTTCTCCACAAAGAGAAGTGGGGAGCAAACAGGGGAGGTACGCTGAAAGATGGCACCTTTGGCCAACTGCTCCTTAACCCATACATCTAAAACCTCTTCCTCCCGGACAGTCAATGGGTATATGGGGGAAGAAATATGCACCAGATCCACAGTAAGTTTAAATTCACAATCAAACTTGGAATGTTCTGGTAGCGTACTAGCTGAAGCTGCATCAAAAGAAGATGCCAACTCCTCCAAACAAGAAGGTAAGGAAAGTCCCACAGTGGGCTTCAGCAAAGGGGCAAGATATGGACTGGGAACATTGGGCCAATGGGGTAATTTGCCTTGGACGTTATCCTCAGACAAAGGAACAATCAACTGGTGACCGTTTGTCAAAGACAAGGATAAAGTGTTTTCTTTCAAATTAGTTTTGACGTCAAACTTCCGCCACCACTCAACACCCAAAATGATGGGAAACAAGAGGTTTCTGATAGCTTGAAACTGATCAGACAATAGATAAGAACCTACCTGAAAATTGACTGACTCTCTGACGTTCAGTGTGGGGATACCTTGAGAAGCCCCACCTCTAACCATACCACCGGGTGAGTAACTCAACTCAAGGTAGTCAGCGAGGTTTTGGTCAATAAAATTATTTGAGGCACCAGTATCCACCAAAATAGTTGTGCTGAACTTTCCATAAGAGGAAGTAAGAGTAGCAGTCAACAAGAAGTATCCAGAATGGGATTTATCCAATGCAGAAAACGCCATCACTTCACCCAAAAAATCTTCCTCCAGTCTCAACAAGCCATCAGGGTATGTTTTGGAATCATAGAAGGGGGAGGGATAGTGGGCCACTCTTACTACTGAGGCCACATATCCCACCACACCTTCTGCAGGTGCATATACATCTTTATATTTATAACGTAGTTCTTTTTCCACTTCCTGAGAACCCCTAATCATGGTGGGGTCAAACGAGGGTTCTCAGGAGTGATCTGATATACAGAAATAGAATCCTCATCCAGACCATATGAAAATATAAATGGCTCATTTTGTGATATTTTGCTTTCATTATAAAACGCGTTTTCTGGTTCTAATGAACCCACACTTATTCTGAGGGTTCAGTGTGCATCACTATCCAGGGCCATCACCCCCAAGCCCTGAATCAATGCCTCAGCATGCACCTCAGAAATGTGTTGGGGAGAAAAAATGATAACGGAAACCCTTTTTTTGTTAAATTTGGGTTTGGACCCTCCAATGTTCCCAATTTCTGCTGAGATGGGGAGGAAATCAGTGGGAAGCATCTCACAATTCAAGGAAAGATCACTAGTTGAGGACGCGATATTTATAGGGATGACCATGAGTGACATCATCATGGCAGGAATCATCTGAAACCTTTACTTCCTTCTCAGGGCTAGACCCCTGTACAGTTCCAAATTTAGAAGGAGTTGAAGGATTAGAAGGATAAGATTCCCTCATTTTAAGAAGCGCGCGCAACTTTTTGGTTCCCATATTTATATGTTTTGATCTGATGATGGCCAAATTACCTAGCCCCTTCTGGGTTGGGGTGGGGAAACTATCCAAAAGGGTTTTGACAAGATGATCATGAAAAGTCTGAGACCACCAGGTGCGAGCAGGAAGGGTGGACACTTCCCAATTGGTAGTTGCAAAAATAATGCTGAGATGTATTAATACAAAACCTAACAAGAAAACTGTGGTGAGCACCATCATGGCAGTGATAAATGGCCAACACACCCAATTTACTAATATTGAAAGTCCCACACAGATATTTCATATGCTCATATAATAAAAATGTTGGTCGACTAATGTCAAGAGAGTGTCTGTAACTCTCTTGTTCCCAGCAAGGTGATGTGGGACATGAACCCACATTGCTAGGGAACTAGCTATTAAGAGAATGGGAAATGGGGCACCTAGAATGGTGCTTGAGCAGAAGGTAACCCAGGCGAGGGTGTAAAGCACCACATATGAGAACAGGTAAGTAAGAAAACTCCCAACTTGAGTAGACACCAATGGGGAGTCCATATTCAAGGGTATCTTGGCATGAGTAGTCTTGGGTGTATCAGTCTGGAGGGGACCTGAACAGCCCAAGAAAGCACCTGGGATTTGTGTAAATGGTGATAATAGGTAGTGGCCCACATAGTTGGAGACCTCCCTGAAGAGGTTCACCACCATGTTTGCCCAAGGAACCATTGTAAAAAAATGTAAAATAATGGGGAAATTTATTAAAGAAAGTCAACCAACAAGGAATGTTGGTCACAAAAACATATTTAAAGTGGGCTGGGAAATTCAGGTTCTGCGGAAGTGCACCCAAGCCTTGACGCTCCAATAAACAGATGCTTCCATCCATTTTAGTAAAATACACTGAAAGTGCCTTCACTCAGTAATTGATTGAAGCCATATTTTACCTGAGCTTAAAATTTCATAGCTGGAGTGGGACTCGAACCCTTGCTCTCCAACCAAGCAAATCAAACCATCTTCATTTAAAATGTAAATCGTTTGTTTCAGTGCCTGGGCTGAGACAAGAGGCTGGGCGTTTTGCACCCCATTAGTATCAACCTGGGCATGCTTGGCTTGCACCCAGCGTTGATCTAAGGTGTGTTTCAGGTCAGGAAGAGCCTGAAGTTTCACCTTCTGGGCCTCCTGTCACCCAGCCTTATCTCTAGCATCAGTTCCTACTATAATGTCATCCAACCATGACAGTCTTTACAAAAACCCTGAGAGCAGCTCAGATCCAACTATAAGCCTTCATTTACCAGTGTTGTGTATGGGTAATTCACTGTGCGCTCATCACCAAGGTTATGAGCAATGAGTGCCCCCATCACAGAGGTTTGGTATTGAAGACCATTCAGATTATCTCCAATCAGCTCCACCGGATCTCAATTCTTGTGCATAATCCCCAGGTATTATAAGGCCACACGTTTGGCTTTCCCTACCAGATTGCTCATCATATATGATGAAGCTACTAATCATCTTAGAATAGTATGGCCTATAAGCCCGCTGCTGCTAGAACCATGGCTAGCAATGGTGATCACCGATCAGTAATGGTTGGAGGTGCTAGAACTCTAGTGGCCCGAATCCCCAGTTTTTTTTACCCTCAGCCGAATCACCTATATTCCACCCTTCTCTCTTACTTTCCCTTAAATTTATTTAATAAAGTATGGAGTTTTTTTAAAAAAAAATCTAGTATAATCAGCTCAGCTTTTGGCTCTAAACTTAAACTCTATAAAAGGTCAGTTGTTCAAATCTTGGCATAATCTATATATATAAGCAAATGTGTATGTGTATGTGTATGTGTGTGTGCACGATGCCCAGCCAAAACTAGAGCATTTAGAGCTCTGAAAATTTTACTATAGGTGGACGGGAGGGGGTCCGTGTGCACCTTGAAGCCCGATTTTTAATTTTCATAGTAAAATAAAAAGTTTTATATGTAACAAGTGAAAATTTTATGTTTTTAATAGAAATCGGTATATTGTTACAGCCGAGAAGTTTGATATTCGGTTGATTCGGTAGTTTAAATGGTTTTGTTGAGCGGTTGGTGAGTTTGTGTTGATTAATAAGCTTAACGGTTTAAATAAAGTTAGTGATTGGTTGATTTAATAAAGTTGATTGGCTTTGGTAAGTAGTTGTGATTTTGGCTGTTTCGATACATTTAGTTTTGGTTTACGAAGCGGTTGGTGATTGGTTGATTTTTAATCTAATGGTTTTAGCTAAGTGGTTTAGTGGTTTAGTTAATTCGATAGGTTTAATTGGGTATGGCTGAATGGTTGGTAAAGTTATATTGATTCAGTATAATTTGATTACTTAATTTTATCGATAACCATCTACAAATATAAAAATTATGAGATTATCAAATGAACTTTAAGCCCACAAACAAATCTGTTTTAAACTGGGTATCAACAAGAATTAGTCTTAAATTTTATTTACAAAAGAATCAGTATGTTAATTTGTTTATATAGATGCATTATCTCGAGCAAATAACCAAAAATCACCAAACTTGGCACAAGTATTCTATAAAGTTTGGGAACGGAATGCTAATATGTAATTATTTAAAACAATCATATAAATTTATATATCAGTTCTATTTAAGATCTAGAACATATATTTATAATATAATTATATAGCAATTTGGCTGTGTATTTTCATATTCATTTAATTCAATAGTTTCATAGGCTTTGATATTTAGTTGGTAGCTTTTGGCTGTTTTGTAAGTTCAATAATTGTTTTTGCTGAGTGGTGGTTTATTTTTTGGTTGATTCGATAGGCTCAATAGTTTCAGATAAGATATTGATGGTTTAATTAATTTGGCAGACTTAATAGATTTTAGCTAAGTGGTTGGAGGTTGGAATTTTTAATAGGTTTAATTGTTTCTGAACTTATTGATAGCTATCTACCAATATAAAAGCTAAAACAATTTAAAATCTGATTGATTTGATAAGTTTATTTTATTTGGCTGAGTGGGTTGATGGTTTTTGGTCAAATCAATAGGATACAGTATAGCTTTGGAGGTAATTAGTTATTGGTTGATTTGATAAGTTCAGTTAGTTTTAGCTGAGTGGTTGGTCTTTTTGGTTGCTTCAATTGAGCAATTAGATTTAGCCGAGTAATTATTGCTTAACTATATAAAAAATCTAAATTAATCAATTCGAATCACCTGAAATTCTATAGACACTGTAGCAAAGCATGGGTAACTCTGCTAGTTGATAATATTAATTATCTCAATATCCTCAGCCTCAGTTGCCAGTGTTGAGACCCACCAATTTTCTATCAGGCATGATGCCCAATAATTTCTTGATCCTACAGATCAAGACAGCTCAACAACTGAATGGGGAGCATAAATTGGGGTATTATCATTAATTATTAATTGAAATTAGCAAACTAATCAGCAATCATCCCCAATTAATTATTATACTAATTTCATTAATATATGAGGAATATCATCTGGTTAAAAATCCAATATATGGCTACCAGTGCCATTCCACAATGAGTCTTTGAGTTGAGATGCCTTGGCACTATACAATTTATTTTTTGGTGTTGCTTTAGTGGCTTCAGCTGGAGTCTTCCCTTTAAGGATCCAGCTGAATGAATTGTTAAGGCTAAATCCTTGGCTAAAAAGGATTCTACTTAAGTTCCACATTTAGATTGTTGGCCTTAGATAATTTATCAAATTATTATTTATATTATATTTCTAAAATTATTTTTCTAGAATTTGATTAAATCTTATGGCTAAACTTGAAAACTCTTTCTTCATACTCTTGTTGGTTAACTTAAAGGTAAGGACCATATGGCAGTTAGGTAGGACCTTGACCATTACAGTAACCACAATAAGGTGTTAGACTACTTTTCTGATATGATAGGGTAGTACATGTTCTGCAAGAGCATCTTGAGGTAAATTCTCACAGAGGGAAGGAGGTGTTTGAGATAGCATGGGTGGATAGGAGGTCTGACCTGAGGGTCAAAATATGTTGTGACAACCTATTTATTGTTATAACAAACAGAAGCATCCCAGTTTTTAATTGCCATTAGACTTACATTTAATTTTATTTGTCAATACCAAAATAATGTCCAACATGCAAAAGGGCACTTAAGTAAGCATTAGAGCTTAATGCACCTAACTAAATTAACTTTGATATTAAAGAAAACCTAAAGTATAAAAATGTGTAAGGTAAGCAAGGTAACCCAAGAAATAACCTTTATTTTATTACTCAACTCAATAGATTTGTGAGCAAGGCATCATTCTCATAATGCCACGGTATTGCAAACACAACAAGAAAAGACAAAAATGGGGTAAGCCAAGCAACAAGATCTCAAATTTTATTCTATAGCAAAAACTTGTTGCGTTACATAAACCACAAGGTAAGGCAAGTTTAGGGGCTAGAACAGCCCACAAAAGATATAATTTTGAACTGAGGTTCAGAAAGCACGTGCTCTGTCATGGAGCGTGCTGGTAATAACAATAAGACTATGCTGGCACTCAGGATGAGTTACTATCCAAAGTACCAGCCAGAGTACCTCTGGTATGGCCATCCAAATTGTGGGATGCAAAGAGAATCTGTAACTGCAAGAACTAGTCAAAAATTCTTCAAATCAAAAATCATAGTCACAAATATCCAGCAGACTTCTTTAACACACAAATAACATTGGACCTTTAAACAAAAATTTACCTAAACTAAAAAATGGGCTAGGAAAAAAATGGAGTGACAGCTGTCCTCTTGGAGACTGCTTCCCTATATGCTCACTGAATGGGGAACTGGGACTAAGCGCACTACTGTCAGAAATATCTTTTGGATTTGGTCCCAGAAGTTTGATACCCTAAATATATGTTGTTTTTTGATCTTGGTCCAACCAGCCCAGTCATATTGGTATCAAATTCATTTGCAAAAATATTGAATCTACCATGATTGCAATTATAGCGATGATGACAACTCCTCTGGTGGACAGCAGGTTGTGCCCATAACCAGGTCATGTATATCCAGTTCCTTTAAGTGGGTAAGGGTTTTATCACGCCCATATCTGTCAGGGATGGGCTTGCTTCTACCAGCAATTGGGGATAATGGCGGAGAGGAATTTTGAGCTGAGAGTGACTTAACTTGCTTACATTAATTATCAATTTACTTTTTCCAAAGGAACTCAAACTAGTGGAAGAACCCTGCTGTTAAAAGAAAATCTCTATGAACCCTACGCTGGGGATGGCTTATAACCAACAATAGCTCCTGACATACATTTAAATGTTTTGTACCAACTCTTGGGTGGTGAGCAGAGGGGGAAGAGGCGCGATTCTTTAGGGATATGTTGCTACTCACCTCTCATCAACCACATGGGTTAAATTTTCCAGGGTGATGAGAGGGACAGCTGCATGCTTCCTCCCTTCTTGTTTTAAAATGGGAACTCTTCCCAATTTAGCCATAAGAATTGCTCCCCAAGGCTTACATTACCCTTCTCTGGTTGAACTAGGGGAGAACCCCTGTCAGAAAATTAACCAGATGGATTCCTCCCATAATTGCTAAAATGAGGGTCAAGATTGGTTGGAGCTAGCAAACTAATCAATCACCTAGTTTTGCGGTTATTTTAGTAATAAAAGTGCCAATTTGTGCACCCCATTTAGTTGGATTAAGATGTTTTAGTGATTCTGCCAGATTTGGGAAGTATTAGGGATTGTCTTCAATAGCAAATTAGTGTTATTTTTATTATCAGTGACTTATTCTAAGAATAATCAACCAATGATATATTAACTAATTATTAGTAATTTGATACCGGTGACTGAAGCCAAAGATATAACACATTTATATTATTAATTTTGGATTCACATCAAAATGCAAAATTTTATTTTAAAGTGTCCAAGATTACAGGTGACTTGATGCCAAGGATAATCAAATCATGTATATTTAGGATTAGCTGGCTAATTATGCTGAGGATAATCATATTTCTGGCTTTAGTGCTTAGGGTTTCAATAAGTGAGCAAGCAATGACCATTCCACCACCTAGGATTCTGAATTACCAGCGACTAAAGACTGAGGATATCTTATTAGGTTTGTAATAAATCTATATATGATGACCTGCAACTGATGATGAGGATGAGTCAAATTAATATTTGATGATTGGTTTTTTGACTTATGAGGGAACAGTTGTTAGTAAAAGTTCTTATGATTGGAGGGAATTTAATAAAATAATGTGAATGATTGTTGATAGGTGGGCAGCAGATTGCCATGGAAACGCCTAAGTATAAATAGTTGAATTTCCCCATAATAAAGATCTCTCTTGCGCCCATCTTTTTTTAGTATTTAGGCCGCTATATTAGTAAATGTTGGACAGGAGATCCCCAAGGAAGGTTCTGGGTAAGGCATCTGGAGTGGTCAATGCTATCAACTCCTATACCCCGCCACTACAAGAAAGCCCACAGGAACTTGGCCAATCATTCTCTAACAATGAGGGACTGAAATTCGACATCCATGAGGGTTGAAGGTAGCCAAAAGCTAGGCCGCTCATGATAGGGACAAACTTTCTGATATGCCCAAGAGGGGTGAAGATTGGCCATGAGTGAGAAGTAGCAAGGGGTCAGGCTACCCGGGAAGGGGGCTGAAAACTACTGCTGCACTCCCAAGAGGGGTCAATGTCGCTAAGGTGAAGTTGTTGGTCTGTTGGGTTGGTGGGTTTCCTTTCAGACTTGTAGTGGAAGGTACACCAAGGAGGGAAAAACAGCAAGGGCCAGTAGTCCTCATACTGTGTGGCCTGATACTAGTAGAGCCCTGATGTAACAAATTGCAAAATTTATGACACCCTCTTAAGAACCTTGGTGAGTGCAAAATTTTTGTGCGCCTTATAAACTTATCACCAAATTGAGGCAACCTTCTGAGAGGGGTGGGGAGCGATCAGTTGGTTGATATGGAAGGCCTCCACCAATTTGTGTAATTATCACAATTGCAGCCACCAATCCAGCTCTTAATGTATGAAGGAATTTCCTTCCAGTCTATTAAGTATTACACTGAGCAATGTGGCTTCCACAACACCAGAATAGCTTCTACCTCTGCTTTATAAGCCCTTGATAATGACTGGTTCTTGTCAAGCGGGTGCCTTCCCCTTAAATTGGGACAACTGGGAAGCGTGGAGACTGGGTTCTGCTTCCAATGTGTGGGGAGGACCAACCCAAAGGCCTCATTGCCAAAATCCTCCTTCATCATGTGAAGACTGAAATGCTTGCTCACAAAATTCTATGAGGAGACCTTCAAACTCAAGTGTCATGTATCTAGAGTCAATAGCAACCCCATCTTAATCTCATGGGTGATAAGACATTTGCAGTCTGAAAACTGCATGTAATCACTTATCGCCTTAGTCACTGCTCCTGAACCACAGATTGAAAACTCTGTATCCATTGCAACTGCTCCAAAGTTGCAGGTATTTTGAGGTGAAGACAAGTATCAATAAGGAATGGTGGTTTATACCACAGGATAGCTTTGCAGGGGAAAAACTTTATCATTGAATGAGTGGCATTATTATACACAAACTGCGCCATGAGAAGATCAGTGGTCCAGGTATCCTGTGTGGTGAAGGCATAGCAGCGGAGGTACTGATTGAGAATCTGGTTGACCCTCTCCATCTGACCATCAGAATGGGTATGAAATGCCATGGATTGAAATGGGATGGATTTTATAAGATAAACAAAATGGCAGTCCAAAACTGAGCCATAAAATGAGGCACCCAGTCTCTTACCACCTCCTTGGGTATGCCAAACAATAAGAAAACAGGGAGGACAAAAAGCTGGGCCATATCCTTGGAAGTAATGGAGAACACACAAGTTATGAAGAGATAGAATTTTGTAAAGTGGTCTACAACCACCATAATTACATTAAACCTATTATAATGGGGGAGCTCAAAAAATGAAATTGACAGATACCAAGGTTTGCAAACCCTGTGCCTGCTGCAGGGGATGCAGAGACCATTCCTACCTGATCAATAGGACTTAATGCATGTACATGTCACACAATTGGTGATCTGTACTAGTAGATCCTTGGGTATTCTCAGCCAGTTAAACGTCCATTTTATCAGATCAAGGCACTTTTTGTGCCCTGGTGTCCCACTACCAGAGGATCTTGGTGAGTGGAAATTAATTTCATCACAGAGTTGAAGAGGCACCAAAACCCAGCTACAGAACAAAAAAACGCCCCTCCACAACCACATAATGTGTATGCTTGTGGCTCAGTGAACCCAACTGATCAAACAGCTCTATTCTTTCCAAGCAGGAGGTTTGGCCCACCAGTACTTGAGATACCAATGACAAATCCAACAACCAATCAGCCCTAGAAATTTCTGGATGAGCAAAGGCAAGAATTTAGGCAGGAGAAATCAACATAGTTAACTCCTGCATTTTCTCCTCCATCAGACTCAGAGAAAGGTTACAGGTCAGCAGATTGGGAAGAATGTTTAACGTCCCCTTTAGAAATTTGTACTTAAAGTTAGAGCTGCACAGGTTACAGAACATCTGAGCCTGACAAAGAGCCTTTTTCTGCAGCTTTGTAAAAAGTACACTAGATCCTGGTGGTTTATCTGGACAACCACTTCATGGCGCACTCTCTAAAGAGGGTATCACCAGTGGATGAGCAACCATGACACTGTGGCAAGTTCCTTATCATATATGTCTCACAGTTGCTCCGCAGAAGAAACCTTTTGGGAGAAGTAAGCAATGGGATGTTCCACTACATTGTGCTCCTGAAGTGGGACCACTCCCACATCCGCCGCCAAGGCATTGCATGCCATGATAAAAGGCCAGGAGGAATTAGCATGCTTGAGGACCAGCGCTGCCATGAAAACTTCCTTGATCATCTTGAACGCATGTTAGCAACCCTATCCATTTGAAAGGAACATCTTTCCCTGTCAGGGAACAAAGAGGCGCTGCCAACTGAGAAAGTGCAGGCAAGAATTTTTCAAGAAAATAATGGCTCTCAAAAAATTACACAGCTGCTTCTGCATGGTGAGGTGGGCCAGTAAAAAATAGCTTCAAGTTTTCTAGGCGGAATAGTTTAACCATCCTTTAAGACAAGATTACCCAAGAAGGTAGCCTCTTCCCTGAAGAACTCACACTTCAAGGGCTTTACATAAAGATCAGTATTCTTATGCATCTCCAGTACCGCCTCCAGGTCCATCACATGCTGTTTTAGGGTGGTGCAGTGCACCAGGATATTGTCAATGTATGCTACTATGCTTTTTAAATGGAGATTGCCCAGCACGGCATCAATCATCAGCTGGAAGGTAGAAGTCACATTTTTAAGGCTGAAGGGCATTACACGGATTAAAAAACACCCTGCTTGGTATGACTAGGTGTCAGTTAACCCTGGCCTTCAACTAAGCGAATTTTATTGGAAGCGTTTACCAGGTTGAGCTTGAAGAACACAAAGGATTTGAAAATCACTTGACTGATGGTTTAATCAAATGGGAGCAGATATTAATCATGCATGGTGATGTTATTCAATGACTGTAGTCCACACATGACTGTAGCATACCAGCCTTTTAGCAAAAATAGGAGATGCAATGTAAGAGGATTTACAGAAAATCCACCCTTGTGGAGCATGTCTTCCAACTATGCCTCTAGGGCCTTATAATCTTGTTCTGTATAAGATTACAGAGGACAGTTAATATTGATTACATTTAGTGTCATATAGAAGGTCAGATCATACTCAGAGTGGGTGTGAAGGCGATTGGCCTTCTCCATATCAAAGATATCATTGTATTGCAACAAGATGAAAGTAAAATATGGCGTCAACTTAGTGGTAGAGGGAGTTTACATAATTAACCCCACCGCACTGGTAGGGGAAAGGTATTTATAAGCAGAAATTTTTTACATGTGTAAGGATTTACAAAAGACAACAGGTTGGGCTCCAGGTTTATGCTAACCTGTTGCCACACTAACCAACCCCAAGGCTGATGAGTATTAACAAATCTGGCACCGCGGTTAACTTGTCACAGAAGTCAAACACATGCACAGATAATGGTGTGGGGTATCTCACCATATAGCAAGGCATTGAGGCTGATGGCGCACTCAATATTGCAGATGCTGCATCAATATACAGGTCCAAACTTCTGAACAAGATCCAGGCACATAAAGTTCCTGGCTGCTCCATTATCCAAGAGAGCCTTAACGTTATCACATGAAATACCACCTGAATTTTAACAGGTAACAAAAAGTAATCCTGATTTTGTTTATTAGCAACCTTATAAGACATATTGGGGAGAAGAGGTAATTTCTGGTCCATCCGCTAAGCCATCCTCAGAGAAAGAAATTGTGGTTTGGCCACCTGAACAACCTCAACCTCCGCCTATTGTCTCATAGACAACACTGGCACCATCATATTCACCAACATCTTATCCTCTGGAGCATCCAAATTGACTTCATGTATACTATCACTATAGCACAAAACAGCGGGTCATTGGAGGCAGAAAGGTGAACGCATGGATAAACAACTCACCCACACTTGCAACCCATCCAAGCTGGCAAGAAAATGGGGGAAATATGGGCTAAAATCTTTTGCATTTGATACAGGAGGAAACCTCAAAGTTGTCTGGGTTAAGAGATAATCCCTAGCTATGGTGTAAAAACTATAATCAAAAGAATGGGCCATCCGCTCATAAAACAAACCCAACACAGCAGACCACTTACAGAGAAGGATGGAGAAGGAAAAAAATTGCCGTTGCTCTATCATGTCATGGAGCATGCTGATAATAATAATAATTTTGCGCTGTTATCCAGAATGAGTTAAAATTGTTAGCACTAGCCATGATACCTCTGGTACAGCCATCCATATTGTGAGATGCAAGGAAAATAGGGAAACTGTGAGCACTAGCCAGGGTTTACCAAAATTTTAAATCATAGCCTCCAGATATCCAGAGGACTTCTCTAACTCATATTTATTTTTTTTTAAAAACTTTTGTTTAAACTAAAAAAATTGGAAAGGGAAAAAAATGGAGTGACAGCGGTACCTGTTGAGAACTGCTGCCATATATGCTCACTAAATGGGGAACTGGGACTAAGTGCAATACTGTCAGAAATATCTTCATAATTCAGTTCTTGTGGATTGACACCCTAAATAATTAACAGTACTGATTTAGGTTGACCTGCTTGGTCAGATTGGTATAAAATTTAATTGCAAAATATTGATTCTGTCATAATTACACTTTGTTTAATGATGACAACTTCTCCAGTGGGTAGCAGATTGCACCCACAGCCAGGCCACATATGACCTGTTTTATTGAGTGGATAAGGGGTTTATTGTGCCTGTACCTGTTGGGGATGGGCTAGCTTCCACCAGCAATTGAGGGGAATGGTGGAGAGGAATATCAGAGCATGATAGTGATTCTGATCAACTTACTTTCACCAGTCATTGATTTACTTTTTCCAGCAGAACTCAGACTAGTGGAGGAATTCTCCTGTTGAAAGAAATCACTACAAACCCTCCGCTGACAATAGCTTCTAGCCAACGCCACCTCCTGACACACCCTAAATTTTCTTCAACTCCTGGTTGATGAGTAGAGGGGGAAGAGGAGCAATTCTTAGGGGATAAGCCATTACTCACCTCTCATCTACCATATGGGCTAAATTGCCCAGGGTGACAATAGGGACGGCCACTGGCTTCCTCCCCTTCTTGGTCTAAAATAATAATTTCTCCAAATTAAGCTGCAGGGTTGCTCCCATGACTTAAAGATGACTTAAATAAACTATGTCTGAATCTTACTTACTGACAGTGCTTAAAGATAATGTCCATGGTAACTCTTTGTTACATCTGGTTATAGTCCTTTAAATAATAAGCACTGTAATAGAGCCTATAGTTTACATAACGCTCTAAGATAGGCCTCTAGATTTTCAACTTTGCAGATGTGACCCCCTTTGATAATAAAACTTGGTGCTGTTAAAAATATATAAAAGATAAAACAATAGTTTGATAGCTTAATGCTGCTAGTGACCATCCTTATACCTAATGTAAGCCCAAAGGATACAAACATAATTCTCTCACTTAACTCTGAGTAGTTCTTTCTAAGTTTTCTAAACTACTATGCCTTATATACTCTAATTTCTCCATTAGGGTTTAAACAATAACAGATAAAGCCATATACAAACCCTATTGGCCTTCCAAGGTATAGGTAGCCTAATCCATAACTCAAGTAAATCTTGGAGTTGCCAAAGTTAAAGGTCTAATAATTTTTGGGATAATCCTGTTGGATATGGCACTTTTGAATTTTTTTTTGGCTTTGAGGAAGATTTTCAAAAGTTTTATCCTGGGTTGCAATTAGCTCTATGCAACTACCTTAGCAAAGCAAGTTTAATAGTAAGATAGAGATTTAAGGCCATCCTTTATCTTTTAGCAATTATTTGATAATTATAGGAAATTGGAGAGATTGGTGGACTTATTGTGACTCAAGTGTTGCTATAATGATTGGATTAATTGTGAGATTATTATTTTGTTTATAATGAACTAGAAGCCAATGTTTCACACCTAAGTGATTAAGTTCTGATATCTATAAACTATTTAATCAATTTTTTTTAAATTATATATAACTATAAGGAAAACTGGGGAGTTGTAGTATTGGTTATCCACTTATTAATTTGATTTAAAGATTTAATTTTGGGGGCCTTTTAAGTTAAAATTAGGTTTTAGTGTCAATTAGTTATAATCAAACTAACTCTAATTAGGGAAACAAATTGCTTGGGCGCCTCACTACCAAAGTTTAGAGAACTGGTTGTTTAATCTTTTTGAGATTGTGCTGTCTTAAAACTATTTTTTTGTATCAGCAAGAATTTAACTACATAGGTGGGGCTGGGTATACAGCAGGAAACTTTATATATGGAGAAAACTCACCTGATGAAGGGAAGTTCCTCTAATATGGAGAAAATCCCTAGAAACTGTACCTAAATTTCACTGGTCAGAAATTGGGGTAAAGATAAAAGGTAGGGGCAAAGATGCAGTTAGCATCAGAAGTATTACTATTTAAACCGGTTTAATTTGTCATAAGAATAATAGTAAGTATTATAGTTCATTGAATAAAAATTCAAGTCTTTTAATACTTTTTGTTGTATTATTTCTAAGATTTTTTTACTATATTGATCAAGAAGATCATAGAGCAGTACACCATGATAGTTGTAATTTCAGAAGACTACAGCCTTCAATATTAAATTTAAGGAGTTTATATTTAAAGAGCACCATCTGTTAGTCTTCTGTCTTCATACAATAGACAACTGCAACTCAATTTTTTATCTAGTTAAACTGAGAACCAGCCACAGAAAGAATCAAAATCTTCAACATTGGCACTTATGGCTGGGATGTCAGAGGGTGATTATGCTGAGCAGGGAAGCAACCATATTTTTTATCAATTTTCAGGACCATTGCAGCACCTACTGGGAATGGTGTGATGACTGCATCTCATATTAACTGAAAAAACATATCTATAGTTACCTACCCTAATGAACCAATTTTTTTAGGAATAACTGGGGAAGGTAGAGCAGTAGTTTTTAAGGTAGTTTCAAATTGGACAAGGCCCATAAGACATCCATATTAGTCATTTTTATCATCAACAAAACTAAGGTGCTCTGTGGATGAGATATCTAGATCAACACAAAATTAGAATAGCTAAAATTAGGAACAGTTTAATTGGGATTGAGAACACCACCCAAAATTAAATTGAGTTTTTACATCCTACCTCCAGAAACTCACAGATGACTATTGCATGCCATCATGAAGCCATTACTGAGTTAGTCACTTTCTCAAGAAACTCAAGCTGGGAAGCGCAAAAATTGAATGATTGGCTAGAAGCTAACTTTGGAGAAGTCCACACTATCTTGGAGGCAAACCATAACTTGGCCACCTGGGCCACAATTGAGTATCAAAATTAATGCAAGGATTAAACAACAGATTGTGCAAAGTTTTAAAAACCTTCTTAGAGAAAAGATGAGCTACTAATGAATGGGTAAACAATGTAACTCTGACTTCTATGCAATCTTAAGAATTTAAAAGACTTAGCCACAAAGGTTAAGAGGAAAAATTAGATGGTAATGACAAATTTTGTGAACAATACCAATGACTAAGCACCCAAATTTGTGATTTGAAGGATGATTTTAAACATGTAATCAATAATTATGCACAAAGTTTAAGTACAACAAACTAAAACAAGAAACTTTTAAGGCTCAGTGAAAAAGGTCAATTATTAGATTAATAACCTTGATGAATATGTTACTTCCATAAGTAATTTAAATATTAATCTACATGAAGAGTAAACAATTTAAGATAATTAATCAAAGAGATAGATCAATCAATTTTTGTGCTCCAATTACAAATGACCTGTCAAAATGAGGAAATCACAGAATGGAATTTAAAAAAATGGGGCCACATGGACTGGAAGCTAGATATTGTTTGCTAGATTAAAGATTTGGATGATGGTTGATGTCAGTGTGCCCAGAACAATTCTACTAGTAGTGACGCCTCTGAATATTATGAGGATGAGGCCTCTGAGGTCAATATGGAAGTTTATTCCAGGCCACATTGGCAGATGCCAAATAATATGGTTGCCTTGGTTAACCAAGTTTTTTTACTCAGGGTGCTGCAACTCAGCATTCTGAGATGTCAGGAAAGATTCAATCAAAAAATTTACATTCAACTTAAAAGAGAGAACAACAACTACAAGTTTGCAAATCTGCCTGACTTTGACAAGAATGTAAGCATGGCCAGTTTCATTAAGATTTTTGAAATAGCCATGTATGGGGCTAGTGACTGTAATAAGGCTGCTACCATTATCAACTGCTTGGATTAATGGAGCATTATGCTGATCATGCCACATTTGGATGGCAACCCTACTTATAAAAAAGTCCAAAAAAGCCATTTTTTGCAAATTTGGAGGTTTTAAATGAATGGCAACTTAAAAAATGAGTTCATGAATATTTGCTTTAAGAATTATGATATTTGCTGGATTTGTAAATATATTTTATTGAAAAGCCAGTTTCTCTTAGGCACTAAAGCAATAGTTAATTTCTGATGCTAAAATTACAATGCAACATGTAGTGCAATCTTATTAAAACTTAATAAATATCATATTGCCAGAATTTGTTCAATACAACATGATGTCCAAATTAGTCAGCTATTTATTCTGATGCTCTCATACTTTTGGATCCCCATAACACTGATGTCAAACCAGAAACTGTAACCACCCCAAGTAAATAATCTGACAACAACAGAAAAGGATTTCAGAACTTATCCTAAAAAATGAGCAATTTTAAAATGCAAAGGCAACACTCCTAAAAATGAAATTAATTGTTATAATTGCAATCTGAAAGGACTCTATGCCTAAAGATGCCACCAACGCAATGCCAATGCAGGTCCTCCTGTTAATTTTCAGGAGGAGGGAAAAGAGGATGCATAATAGAAGTGGTATATTCTATATGTCCCAGAACTACCAATCCCATCTGATCAAAATAAACATGCCAACAAGATGGCCTTCATTATCAATGTGAATACTTTTAAAATGGACTCTATTCAAGTACATCATGTTCTCTTTAATGATGTACATGTGGTAACTTGCTCTCAGTGGAAGTTACATGATCCTGGAGGGAACAAGATACTTTCTGAACCAAATGTACATCAGTTATAAAAATATGCTGGCAGGGGGACAAAGGCAAACCTGTCATTATTTAAGTTTGGAGGGTGTTGATATAGCAATACCCATCAATACCAAATGTCTGAGCATCAGAAATACTTTGAAAGATTCTATTAATTTGTTGGAACCAACCTTATTTAGTGACTAAATAAAGCAGCTCAATATATATATATAAGGAAAAATATATATTCAAAGAATAAGAAAAAATATTATAAAAAACAACTAAGCAAAAATATGTAGATATCATAGATTAATTCCTTAGAAAAGCAAAAAATGATTTTAATTATCATTTTATAGTGCTCAGAGCCTTAGAGCTTCAATTTTGTGCCCAATATCTTTTTTAGAAGTGGGAGGTGAGCTATTCTGTGCCAAGTTAGTGGATAAATTTTATAAAGAAGAAAGATTAACTCTCCACTTAAATTTCAATCAGGGTGGGGGAAATGTTGAATTATTGACTGTATTAATTAAAAGAGTAATTTTATATTGACTAAAAGTCAAGGCTTTGCACCTAAGTGATTAAGTTTCTGATATTCTTTGTCAGACAATTACCAGCAAAATTAGTTGAAAAGAGTATATTGGTGGTGAATAAGTTGGGTATTATATAAAAAACTCTGGCCAATTCTCTCCAAAATCCATCTAACCAGAGTAATCCTCTGCCTCAACTCTGGCCAAAAGCCTTAGATTCTGGCACTCTGACACCCCAAAACCTTCAGCAAAATAGCTCAATTGGCCTGGATCTCTGCCCAAGCACCAGCTCAAATTTGGTGCAGGTTCCTGAGAGAAAATCACCCCTATTTATAGACCTGAAGGGGTTTAGTAGGATGAAAATATTTTCCTCACCAATCACCAACTAGAAGCTGTGATAATCAGTCAAACTGCCAACACTTTCCAGATGGCTGTCAGGATTACATCAAAATGCTCCCCATGATTATGTCATTCTGGGAGTCAATCTTACAACTACAATCTAAGCTTTATCAAGGATATGGTTTTTAGAGCAGCGATAGGCTAAATTGTCTTTTAGCTAAATTGGGAAGCCCCCTTACCTATTCTAAATTTCATCATCTCTATTTAATAAGCTTTAAATTAGTGTAAATACTAAGTGAGATCAATGTAATAAGGGTTCTTCTTTATTTTGGATCCCTGGGCTTTGATATTAATAAAATCCTATAAAATTCAGACTCCTTTGCAGGTTATAATAAACTTTTATATAATTTAAATAGCTATCATGAGTTTTATTTACTCCAGCGACTTCTAATTATTGTTGTAATCCTGTGCTAATAGCACCTGCAAGGACTTCCTCCTGCCAGGATTCTAACATTATTAAACTAGTGAATCAATTACTAACAATTTATTATAGCTACAAGGAAACCTGAAGATTTGTAGCCTTACTTTTCTGCCTAATTATTTATGATTTAATGGTTTAATTTTGGCCTTTTTAGGTTAAGTCAAAATTAGATATTAGTGTCAATCAAGTTATGATCAAACTAATTTCTGATAAATGATTTAAATTGCTTGGGTGCCTCACTACCATAGTTCAAATAATTTGTTATTTACCCTTTTTGAGTTAATTCTGTCATAGAACTGTTTTCTTATATTAGCATGGATTTAACCACAGGTGTGGAGCTGGGAATATAAAATAAAACTTCAGATATGGAGAAAAATCCCTTAATGAAGGTAAGGAATGATGTAGAAAAAACCCCAAATACTGTCCTTGAGTGCTATTAGTCAGAAGGTAGAGTAAAGATAAGAGTTAAATGTAAAGATGCAGTTAGCATCAGAAGTAACCCTTAATAAACTATTAAATTTTATGCAAAAAGGACAGCAAAATTGTAGTTTAATGAATAAAAACCCAATTCCCTTAGTAATTTTGTTGTATTACATCTAAAAACTCTTACTATATTGATTATGGAGAGCATGGGTCAGGACACCATAGTAATTATTGTGACTTAAGAATATAGCTTCTAGTATTAAATTTAAGGAGGTTATAGTTGAAGAAAGCCATCTGTTGGTCTAAAACCTCTATATGATAGGTAACTGCAACTCCATTTTTTACTGAGAAATGAAGAACCAGCCATTTGAAGAGGCATAATCTTCAATATCAAGTATTAAGATCTTCAATTTACCGTTGGTTAAGGCTTAGGTCATAGCTTTTTGAATATAGCTACACCTCTTAAGTAGAGTTCCAGAATTTTAAATATCATTTAAATCATATTCCTGTAGCCTGGAGCCCTCAAAATGAGAACCTACTGGAATATTTCATACCATCACCATTCTAGGTTTCTGGAAATTATTATATTTATAACTTGTCAATAGTTCAGGATGAAAGTAAGGATGGGCAAAATCTATTGCTAAAAGCCTTGGTATCATCAGATGGTCCAGCAACTGAACTTAGTAGAGCTTAACCTGGGATAGATAACTGAGATTACAGCCTCAAATATCAATAAACTTCATCAGTTGATTCCAATAATCTCATACAGGTTAGGTACACCCTGTTGTAGAGCAATGTGGCTTAATTTATAGTTTTCACTCAAGGAAATATCTGCTGCACAGTTTAAGGGCTAGGCTTACATATTATATAAGTTTTACTATTATATATCCTTCAATTTACTAACTTACTTGAGTAGCTTAGATATAAACCACCTATAGCATATAACCATTAAGACAAAGATTTACAAATTAATCTACCCTATATAACTTAACCCTTTCAATGATTTTCTGCATATATGTATCTAAAAAATAAGAATTATGTAAATCTAAAAATGTATATATGCATCCAAAAATGAGGGTTGTCTAAATCTAAAAATGCATATATGTATCCAATAAATAGGAGATATATATTTCCATGCAAAGCTAGATAAAAGAAAGTAATGTGTAGATCCCAGTTCAATTAAATTTATTTAAGGTATGCCAACCATGGGACAGACATTACCAAAACTCAATGAGCAAAAGAACCAAATCAAAGAACAAACGGATCAACAAAACTAAAAAACCAAAAACCAAAATAAAACCTCCAACTAGGTGGGGAGCAGAATACCACTAATCCACCATGGCAGAGGGTGAGGAGGGGTCAGGCAGCTCCTCTACAGGCTTGTTGCTCATGACAAAATCACAAAGGTTGTAGTAATGGATAAAAGTGGAGAGCCAGGGTATTGGGGCATCAGCGTGGTGGGGGTGGATGTGGATGAAATATTGGTTACCTTCCTCAAGATCAACTTGTTAGATAACTTCAACTAATTCTGCAACATGATGTTTGGCTTGAATGCGGGCTTCAGGAAGTTGAAAAAAATTTTAGAATATACTTTGTTGGGTGATTTTAGCAGATGGGTCAAAATCAGCTAGTTATGCCACATGCATGACCGCATTAGTGGCTTCAGTGGTCAAGTTGGTGATTTTCTCCTGTGCTGCTTTAGGAAAATCAGAGGGAAAATTGATTGTGCTCAGCACTTGATAGAATTGAGAAATGGATTAGGCTACCGCTTTGCATAGATTTGGGCAATAGGGTGAGGCCACTGCTGCTAAGGTGAGCTGGTAGTCACTTTGATAGGGAATGGTATTGAGTTTAGAAGTGAATTGCTTAGGGGATGGGGTTTTGTCGAAATCAGAATTGTAAAATTTAGCCCAAACACAATCAAACTGGCCAAGAGGTTCACCGGATTCCTCATTGGTGATAACGTTATCTGATTTGTCAATCTTAGCTAATAAATCCCATGGATTTTGGTTCACAAGAAGAATAGATGAAGATTTCAGGTGGGTAGGAGTCAAATGGGCTGCTTGGGTGCAAATGGTGGTCCAGGTTTGACTTCAATTAGCATGGGTGAAATTGGGTAGGATAATGTAGGTGGGTTTAGTGGAGGCTGATTTCCCACTCTGGCCCATCAAACAAGAACATTGAGTGGGAGAGGGTAACAAAATACCCATTTAGAATTTGGTAAATATAGCTCAGAGGCTATACCAGAGGATGTGGCTTAAGGGCAGGATTTTTTGTTAAGGTCAAGTCCAAAATAGAGGGAATAAATTTAGTGACTATTATCCACCCAAGCCCAAAAGAAATGCTCAGGTGCCACTGCAATATGAGTATGGGTGGATTTATTGGGCTATGGCAGGGTGGTATGGGATTATGGTGGCAACAGTGTGAGGTGCAGCAAGGTACTCTGCACCAGATGAAATAGTGAAGATAAGGTTGGGCTGTGTCCTATAAGTTAAAAGCCCCGCCATCAACTGATCATATAATATCTGGGGTGTGAAGTGAGATGGGAGAAATACAAAGGATACCACCAATGTGGTATCTAAAGGAAGATGAGCTTGGGTGGTAGGAATAGGGGGTTTTGTAAACTAGGGGAGTAGAAGCTGCTGCTGCAGTATCCTCCTCTGTTTGAAAGCCAACATCAAAAATAGCCCTTAAATAGGCAGAAATTGATAAAGCCATCCAGTGCAAATGCAGCAATGGCCAATTCGATAATTGCCTTGTCAGCATATAGGAATAAATACCCATAGTCAACTTGTAGGCAAAATCAGATATTGGAATGAGGGAGGGCGAGAGGATGGGGGCAAGAAGGGTGGATGTACACCAGGTGGAGCCCTAAGTCCTGTGGGGGATAAAATGGCTGGAAGAAGATGGCAGGTATACAACCCCATATGAACATGTTTGCCCACAGGGCAAAAAATACTAGATGGTGGAGCACTGCTACCCCATATTGGGGCAGCAGGTGGTGGATCCACTGATATTTTTAGGAAAGTGGGCGTGGCCTGACAGCGGTGGAAAATTAAATGCTTTTTCTTATAAAAGTCACTCAAAGTATGATCAAGTGGAAAGAAAAGCTTAACATCTACTTAACTTGCCAAAAGTATTTATTAATTAGGGGGACCAAATTAAGCAGGCTTATAAAAATATAAACCTAACTGTAGATCACAGTTCAAGCTTAGAAAAAAAGATGTTTGGACAGCCTGTGGAAAATGTTTGGCTGCTTTGAAAAGTATCATTATGAATGGAATTATTTTCTGTGTTCACTTTTGTTTATATATTCTTATTTCAAAATCTGCTAAATATTTATGCTATGTACATGGACTAAAATAATTATAAAAAGTGTAAACTTTGGCTTATTTTTTACCAAATTTAAGGACTAAAAAATAAACGATTTTCTTTAAAACAGTGAAAGGGTTAAGCTAAAGTACACTTAGCATTCCTCCACCTTTTATAGCATACCGGGCTTTATAAAGTTAAGCTCCCTTTACTAAACCCTAAATCTGATCCATCCCTCTAATTTAAAAGTTAGAAAACCCCCAGCTTGTCAAAGTTATATGCCAGCCTGGCTTCAGCGTAAAGTTTTATCCTTGGCTTGTTACCCCACCTAACATTCAAAGCGTGCGTGAGGTATCAGATAAACCTATTGGTGGTTTAACCTTATAAACTAGTTTGGTGTGATGGGCTGACCCACAAGGTACCTTTTTTTAGTACTAGATGGTCCCCACAAGGTACCTTTTTCTGGCCTTCACTTCCTCAACTCCAACCTTTAAGAATGTAGGAAAGGGGTTTACAATCGGTTAAAACCGCTTACAACCCAATCACCAAAGCTGAAAGGTATTTGAAGGGGTGGTTTGGATGGCGTGTAAATTTAAAAGGAGTAACCAGTAAACGCAACCCACCCTAAGGGGACCTACCAACTCGGCTAAATACATGGAGTTTTAAGCTGGTATCGATAATGTCTAACAACTGGGGTTAAAAATTACTTGGTAGCAGGGGTGACTTCACACCTTATATAGAGACCGGATTCTGACCACTGGGCATCAACAGAGTATTCGCATACGACCAAGATACGCGATTGCCACCGCAAAATTAAGCGTAAAGTGTGGCATGAAAAGAGCTTCTAGAAAGATAAGCAGAAAACGAAAGATCCAAGGTTTACAAGGGTCAACCTTGGTTGGGCTCAATTTTAATCAATAGGAACCACTTAACCCTAAGGATGAAGGCCAAAAACCTAAAAGCGAAGACCAGAGAGCCAGTTTAGCTGGAGAAAAAAACCTGAGCGGTAACCAGGGCCACCAAAAACGCGAGAAAGTTGGTGAGCTGGAGGTACGGCAGCCAAGCTAGGCCGGGGCGTCGAACCCGACCGGAAACGGTTTTCGACGGCAGGGCGAAGGTCAGAATAAGCAAACAGTTGGCGGCGATAAAGCCAACCGCAACCCACGTGACGCTCGGCATGGCGGGCAGCTTGATCGGGTGGTTATTGATTAGCAAACTGCATAAACCGACCCCAAACGTCAGCAGAAGATTCAGAACAGGCCCAGCCAGAGTAGATGTCAGAGCGATCATCGGGTAACCACCCTTGGCCATCCCCGTGGCCGATGCCAAATCCGAGATGGAGTTCCCCCACGCCAACACCGTCATGCCCACGAGGGTAGACGGCAGGTTCAGCAGGTCAGCCAGGAATGTGAGCAACGCCATCAGCAGCCCCGAAGCAGCATTGATGTAGAGGATGGCAGTAACGATGCCCAAGAGCACCAAAAGGCTGTCAACGTAAAAGATAAAGTCCAACGGCCCCAGATCAGGCTTGGTCTTAAGCAGAAAGTCCCGCAATTGCTGGTTAGGGCTTAGGCTAGGCCCCAAAGGCGACCCCAGCGCCGGCGACGAGTGGGAGCTGCTTCTCCCGTTAAGCGCATCGAACGTGGTGGCCCAGGATGGCTGACGCCTAATGGATATGGCGGGCGAGGGTGACCGCTGGGTAGCCGCCATGCTGGGCGAGCCGGCCTCGCCTTTCGCCCAAGGCCTTGAACCTTTTCCCGGGCTCCTGCCGCCATCCGCCACCTCAAGGAATTCCGGGCCAGGGGAATCTTGAAACATGGGTGGGATGGGGGGAGAAAGGTAGTCTTCATCCGGGGCCGTGATAAAAGGAAGAGGGCTGAGATAGAGCGGCGAGATGAAGTCAATCCTGCTCAACTCCAAGTATTTGGCCAGCAACTCCCGGTAGCGCTTCGCCGTGGCAGGAAGATTGTAGGTGAGACAAAGAGAGATCCCGCCAAGGACACATCCCACGCCCAACCCCACCACCACCCCGGGAACCCCAAAAAATACCAGCTGGTCTACGTAACCTAAACTGATGGCACACAAGCTGCCCAGCCACGGAAAAGCGAATGCCTGAAAGCGCCTGTAGTTGAGCGCCCCAGCTTCGGGCATCGCGATGAGTTGTCTGAGGATCAAAGCGCGGCTGGCGGTGCACCTGGGCGCCTTGCCCCACCCGAGTTGAGATTTTTGGGCCCGGCTGCGCAGGTCTTCGGGCTCATCCCACCCAAAGTTGAAATCCACCTCATCCCAAGCCTCGGTGCCGCGGTCAATCATGGTCCAAACCCCGAGGGAAGGGACGACTGACAAAAGGATGGGCGCGGCGATCGGCAGCGTCAGAACCGTCACCAGCCAGCCCAGCACGCCGCGCGAGAGATTACGGTTCGCGAGCGAGTCAATTTGACCTGGAAAAGACGAAAGATGCCCCAAGAGTCCACCGGCTCCTGAAACCCATGGCGGATCAAAGTTTCCGAGGGGTCGCCGCCTTTTATTTCGACCCTGTGCCGGTGAACTGTGTGCTGGAGGTTAGCGATTGATTGATTTCCGAAGTTGGAAACTCGGAAACGCTCGGTGGGGGGATGCTGAGTCTGGGAAGGGTTGGGTAGGGTTGCAGGCTGGAAGAAGGCGGTTCTAGGTATCCAAATTGATCAGCAAGTTTAAAGCAGTCTAAAAGCTAAGCCTGTTAGGACCGAGCGAGTTTAAATTAGGCGCTACTGAAAAAGCTGTTCGATTTAAAGGCTCCATTCAAAAAGAAAGAAAAAAATACCTGTTGGTAAAGGTGGCTGAGAGCTTCCGGGTTGAATCTGCAAGTCAGAGCTTGACCCACCTTGCGTTTTTGTTGAAGGGGAATCAGGCGTGATCGTCAATTTTGGTATGGAATAAAGGGCCGCGTTGTTACTCCGACTCGCCGGTAGACGAGTATCTAAAGTCGTGTGGGAGTTGTTAAAAGATCTTTTAAAGGTAGGAGTAGCAATCGGCTCAACTATATTGGCGGTGACTATTTCGGGCTCGTTGGTGATCAAGAGATCGGAATCAGTAACGATAACGGTAGGCACTTCGGGGGTGGGGGTTGCGGACAAGCCAAAGCTTTTAAATAATTGTGGCGGCCACGCAGCCTCGACGAACTTTTGAGCTCTCGGGCGGAGCTGCGGATAGATGGTGTACAAAATGTAGACTAGGTAGAGGCCGAATTGGATGGGTGGGTAAGCCAAGTTCAAATCCAGGGTAAAACATAACGACACCAGCAGAACGAAACCTGAGAAATATACCCCAAGATTAACAAAGTACCCGCGAGGTAAAACGATCCAACTTCTATCCCACGAGTAATCCAACTCGCTTACCATCGCGCTCCCGGAAGGATCATCTTGGGCGGGCTCAAACCGAGGGTCCCTGTTTGAACAGCAGGCCCTTGGCGGGCGGGAAAGCAGTATTGAAACCGCCATGGCAAAGCAGGTGGTAAACATACCACTCCCCAGTAATGAGCCTATGACCAAAGGCAACCCGCTTCCAGGGGGCCCTCGCCGGAACCGCTTCCGGCGAGCGCGGTAAAGAAATCGGGCGCGCCATTCGCAAATGAGAGTAGAGTCACCCCAGCTATCTGGCTGTCCATCTCGATCGCAAGAACAAGCCTCTGAAGTGGGACCGCCAGATAATGCTCGCTGCAGTAGTAAAGGATATAAAACAGGGCTAGCAGCAGGATCAAGGAAGAGTAAAACCATACTAATAAGGGAACTTTGAAGGTTGCAATGGTAGATGGATTTAAGGTTGATCAAATTTGGAACGAAACAAATACCCTTCGCCAGCTCACAAGCCTCAGGTTGAGGCAGTGAGCGCATCGTCAAGCACAGGGCATCCCTTTGCGGTGGACTCAAATCAGTTAAAGCAACGGTGGCATCTTGGGCAGCGGCAAGTAAGAATAAAAAGGGGTAAACGAAGAGGTGGGAGTAGGTAAATCTACGCATTATAAGGCGGATGTTTGCAAACCGGAAACAATATTTTTGAAGCACGGGTCCAATACGCTTTTTCCACCATAGGTCGGCCCCTAAACCTTCGTAGCTTAGTCGCCTCTGATCAGCGGAACTGGTGCCGAGATGGTCTCGTAATCGAACCAATGGATTCAAAATCCATTAACGCAGCAGCATTTACCACTCCCACTTTATCTGATGCGATCAAGCCTTGAGGTTTTTAGAATGGTGGCATAATATTCTTAATTCAAACTATCCACGGTCATAATATGATAATCAATTTAAATTAATTTGTAATTTTTGAATAAATATGTCATAATCTATTCCTATAAATTATGCTGACAACCTTCATGTTCGATACCCAGCTCTTATTGGAAGATCCTTCAAACTGCTAATCCTATAATGGAAATTGTCTAACCTTAATTAAAGATGGCATACGTGGCATGATAAACAACCAACCAAATGATTGGTAGATCAGCTTTAATGGCGAGATCTAGGCTTCCCCAACCGATAACAATTAGGTAAAGCAATACTATCGTGAAAGTTCCGGATTTTCAGTTTCATGACGAGTTGAGGTGTTGTTAGCACTAAAGTAATGCCAATATCAGCCAAGGCGTTTGATCGTTGTTCGCGGGGCCAGTTGGGGATTTAGGCCCCAAATTCCGTGAATGGCGTCGAGTGAGATAAACTTGAATAAGGGAGATTTCGATCAAACTTGATACCGAAGAACTTGATTTTTAACCGACTTTGAAAAAGGAGGTTATCAATTCGATCTGTATATATGTTTTTTAAAGATTCATCAGTAGCTCATGGGTGAAGGGATAGTTTCGAAGCAACTTTTTATCTATCTATATATATAAAAATGAATGTATGTCTGTGTATGTATGTATGTCCCGAATGCATTCCTATACCATTCATCCAATTGTGATGAAACTTTGGTGAGTTGTTGTGTGCATGCCTGAGAAGGTCTATGAATTTTAAAAATATTATTTTAATATTAAAATAAAAAAGTTTTATATGTAACAAGTGAAAACTTTATATGTTTTTAATGGAAATCGGTATATAGTTACGGCTGAGAAGTTTGATATTCGGTTGATTCGATAGTTTAAATGGTTTTGGCGAACGGTTGGTGGTTTAGGGTTGATTAAGCTTAACGACTTTAATAAAGAAGTTAGTGATTGGTTGATTTGATAATTTAATTGGTTTTGGTAAGTGGCTAGTGATACTGGTTGTTTCGATAAATTTAGTTTGGTTACGAAGCGGCTGGTGATTGGTTATTTTTAATCTAATGGTTTTAGTTAAGTGGTTTAGTTAATTCGATAGGTTTAATTGGGTATGCCTGAATGGTTGGTAATTTTATATTGATTTAATATGATTTGATTTTTTTATATTATCGATAACCATCTATAAATATAAAAAAGAATTAATTAGGATTATCAGGTAAACTTAAAGCCCAAAAACAAATATGTGCTAAACTGGGTATCAACAAGAATTAGCCAAACTTTTCTTTACAAAACTATCATTCTGTTTATTTATTTATACCGGATGCATTATCTCGAGCAAATAACCAAAAAATCAACAAACTTGGCACAAGTATTTTATAAAGTTTGGGAACGGAATGCTAATGTGATTATTTAAAATAATCATATAAATTTAAATATCAGTTCTATTTAAGATATAGAACATATATTTCTAATATATTTATATAGCAATTTGGCTGGGTATTTTCATATTCATTTAATTCGATTTTTCCATGGGTTTTTGATAAGGGTTGGTAGTTTTTGGCTGTTGAAAGTTCCGTAATTGGTTTTTGCTGAGTAGTGGTTTATTTTTTGGTTGATTCGATAGGCTCAATAGTTTCAGGTAAGTGATTGATGGTTTAGTTAATTTGGCAGGCTTAATTGATTTTAGCTAAATGGTTGGAGGTTGGAATTTTTAATAGGTTTAATGGTTTCTGAACTTATTGATAGCTATCTACCAATATAAAAGCTAAAATAATTTAGAATCTGATTGATTTGATATATTTATTTTATTTGGCCGAGTGGGTTGATGGTTTTTGGTTGAATCGATAGGATACAATTTAGCTTTGGGGGTGATTAATTTTTGGTTGATTTGATAAGTTCAGTTAGTTTTAGCTGAGTGGTTGGTGGTTTATGGGTGATTCGATTGAGCAATTAGATTTGGCCGAGTAGTTATTGCTTAACTATATATTAATCTAAATTAATCAATTCGAATCACCTGGAATTCTATAGACACCGTAGCGAAGCACGGGTAACTCCGCTAGTTTATTTATACAAATACCTCCTCAAGCATAACCTTCTCAGCTTTTGGCTCTAAACTTAAATTTTTAAATCGTCGGTTTTTCGAATCCTAGCGCAATCACTTATGATATATGTCCTATGGCTGGGGGTATGTTAAAAATCCAGGCAGTATGAAATCATAGCGGGACGAGCTTAAATCATTATAGATGGGTATCGTTTTTGCATAATTTGACCAATAAACTTATCTAAATTTGATAAAATGAATTATTTTAAATAGCGATTAATAAATTTACCATAGATTGACTAATAAAAGCAACCAAATCTAATAAGATGAGTTACTGTAGATGGCGATCAGTAAATTCAGCATATGTTGACCAACAAAATCATCTAAATTTAATAAAATGAAGTATTCTAGATGGTGATCAGTAAATTTAATATAATTTGACCAGTAAAATCACCTAAATTTAATAAAGTGAATTATTAGTATATTTGTTTATAAAATAATATATATAAAATATATACAATGAGTTTTAATTTTATAGAGAGATAGTAAGGGGTCAAAAAGGATATATAGAGATAGTAATATTTAATAAATGTAGGAAAAAGCGGCACTTTTTAAAAATGCACTAATTTTTTGGGGAGAAAAGAACTGGGGGTAAAGGTTTTTTGGAAAAAAGAACCTTCCCAAAAAAATTGGGAAAAAGGACCTCCTTTAGAGAAAGCTCTAAAAAAGTATGAAATAATTGAGAAATTATGCCTTCTCAATAAAACCCTTTTTGAAATTGGCACCATATTTTAACTGACTTATAATAGGCATTTATAATATATATACTCAGCACTGTATATTCTAAGTTGCTTATAGTTTACATTTGAACCCAATCCAGACATAAGGTATAAATTTTATTTTTGAGCAAAATTTTGTAAGTCAGGTTGGAAGATGGCACCAACTTTAAAAAGGGTTTTATTGAGGAGGCATAATTTCTCAATCATTTCATACTTTTTTAGAGCTTTTTTTAAAGGAGGTTCTTTTTTTCTCAAAAAAATTTATAGTTGAAAATGATCAGGTATAAAAACCTGATAGCCAGCTTGCCAACCTCAGCTTGCTTAACATGTGAGGCTGACTTGCTGCTCAGGGGGTCTAACCCATGCAGATTAGGCACCAGACAACCTTTACTTAAAACAATCATCCTTATAATAAATTAATTTCTCCTATAAGGCTACCTGTTGTAGCTTTGATCTCTTTGGTAAACTGTTTGCACCCTTGGCAAATCTCTGGCTAGCACTCTGAAATGTTCATTGTACATTGACCCTCAGAACTCAATAAAAGCTAATCCAACCTCACCTTGGCAGCTTAGCTCCTTGATATATATGGTTAAGAGTGTCCTGTTCATATGGAGCAGATCTCTGACTATTTCTGTATTCTTCTCAATGGCCAATCCCAGAATGGATACTAGTGATTAGTTCACTTAAATAACTATAAGTAAAGTAAAAGGATAAACTTGAAATTTGTGGAAAGATTTTTTTATTTAGGTAGAAAGTGAAGTATTTTATATCTCTAATGAAAATCAATATATGTAATGAATGAGAACTATAAAATAAACTAGAATTTGGGTAGCAATTTTAGGAATTGTCATGGATTTGGCTGATAAAAATTAGATTAGGCTCCCAGTCAGGATGCATGAGCACCCAGTGGAGAGCCTGAATGCTATAGGACAGTGGTATGAGTGACTTGTAGGAGTGAAGTTCTATTAAGGATGTGAGTAATGTAAAAGTTTATTAATGTACTGAAGGCTCTTAAGGAGAACCAGATAGTTGCAAAGGGGGCAACCACAAGCCTTGCAGGGGCAACCCCCAAGGGTGGGAGAGGCAGAGAGAACAATAACTCCTCCAGAGTTTATGGTTGCTGGCCTTCAGATTTGAACAAGTGAGCTTGCGCACCAGCAAGGGGTGACACAGAGGCCACTGCACAATTAGAGGTGCAATTGGAGGGAGAATGTGACCTGTGAAGGGGGTTGGGACCAAGCTTCCCCTAAATGGGGTGCTCCAGGCCCCACAGGTGGACTGAACAATCAGCAGCTGAACCAGGTGTGGACCCCAAGTCTGTGAGCAACGGGGAAGGGCCACTCTGGTGCTGCTCCAACAGGGGAGCAGTTTTGGAAAATTTAAGCAGTAGAATGGACAGGAGGGTTCACATTAAATGGATGCGCAATAATGAATGAGACAGCAGGTTTGTTATCAGGGGTGAGCTGGTTTATTAAATTTATGATCTGCTGCATGGCAGGGTCAAGCAACCAGATGATCCAGTTGGTGAACATTGGTATAAGGACTGGGGCAAACATGTAATTTTCCAGATTGATTGGCAGAATTTTTAATTAAAAGTAAAGTGGACTGTCAGACATTTGCCCTCCAGGCTTAAAGATAAGAATGTTTTGGGGCAAAAATGGCAGAAAAGGGGAAATGTTGGACATTTACAAGTCCCCAATAATAATAAGATCAATTTAAATTTAAATAACGTTTTTTATCCAAAAGACCCTGGCCAATTCTTGGTGGAACCCCACAAATTGAGGCAATACTATTTCAAATACTGACTGGGCAAATAGCATTAAGTTGGAAAGTCAAATTTCCCTGACTCCATGGGTAAACCTGGGGAGTCCATCAAAGGTTTCTTCCCCAGTCAAAACTAGTACAAAGCCAGCACCAAAGCAGTGACCACCCCCTTTTATAGGCTTGGTGGGGTCCCCCAGGGTGCAATAAATTTCACTTAAGGGGATTGGGTAAAATTTATTAAATCATTACCCAATGGGTACATATTACCAAAGATTAACTCCCCATCAGTTGTTCAGCCATAGTGAAGTGAGTTTTCTGAGCTTCAATAGGCTAAGTTTCCATATTACTTAATTTGGAAATTCCCAAACTATCCAAACATCAAGCCTCAGCATTTTAAATAATTTTATCAGTTTATTAAAAAGATACTCTTTTTACCCTGGCATGGCATATAATAAACGTTCATTAAAACTAAAACCTCTTTAGAAATTATTTATTTTAGTTATTTTCATATAGCTGGTGAGACATGACCTCACTTATATTATTGTATTTGAGGCAATAAGCACCAGTGAGCCTTTTTACAGCCACAAATCCAACAAGTGGTGCTCACTACAGGGGCACCTGTACACCACAAAAACATTAAAAATGATGAAAAAACCCTCAGCTAGCCTCCATTTAACTCCAGCTAGCTAGTGCTTTGTCATGCCTTAAATGTCTTGAGTAGCACTCACTACAATGCCCTGTTATAAGAAAATCTCCTATGTGAGACAAGTTTATACCTGGCGAGGGCATTATTGCCTCCTTCCTTTATGTTTATAAATCTGCAATGGGAGGAGCAACTGAACAGCAAAAAATCCAGTACATTATTCCTTGCTTAAATTGAATAGCTCAAGAAAGAATGGTCCCCACCATGGTCAACCTCAGTACTTAGGCAGAGGTTAAGCAAGCGCTTCTAGACAAATTTGGTTCTAAACAAAGTTTGCAGCAACAAAAACAGGCCTTTATGTACCTTAGTTTGCAATAGGAAAAATTGATCACCTCTTTTGTTGAGCGTTTCTATAATAAAGCTCAACCTTTGTTACTTGCCCAAATGCTTCCTCTCAATGATGCAATTGCAGCTATCTTGGCTGACTTGGCATCTCATCTCTCCTTGGTGATGCATCTCTTTTCTGTAAAGCACACTTTCAAAACTGTATGGGATATCAAGGAGGCTTTATTAGCAGTTGCAGATATCTATGAGCCTGACCCTACACAAGGATTTTTGAGCCAAGCATCTACGCCAACCAATTTAGCATCTACTATGGATGTTTCACTCTGAAAATCTGCTTATGCATAGTTGACATTACAAAATACTTCTTCTTTTCATAAAGATAGTCAGATGGTAATAGCTGTGATGGGGCAGGGCTCCCCTTCATCTTTAGTTCAAAAAACTCAGTTGGTGAAAGCATTTGTCCCTTTTGCCTTACCCATCCTTTTCTTCATAGCAGCCTGTCCCAGTGGTTCCAAAGCCTGCTCCAAAGCCTAACCCCTTTCTTGGGTGCCAATCTCTCTCTCTAACAATGGGAAACTCACCTCCACTTATTAACCCAAGGCTGATGTCACAGGCAGGGATCCCAGACCCCATCCATTTCATCCTGGAAATGCCCACACGGTGGCATTCCAGGCAGGCAACCTAACCAGACAGACTTAGGCACAGGCGAGGAGAACCTTTTCTCATCAAATCTCAGAAATGCCCATGCGGCGGCAAATGGAGTGATGAGGCTGAACTGTCACTAATATGAGGTCTCCTATCACAAACCCAAACCCGAAAATATCAGGTAAGCAAGGCGTGACACCTCAAAAGAACTTTATTTTTATTTTAAAAATAATAAAAGACTGAACTGGAGGGGACCAAGGCCAAGACTTAGAATTCCAACTTGGAATTTGAGAAAGTTAGGTTTGACTTTTATAAAGTTGCTTCTGAGGAACCTCTCCAATTCATTCCTTAAGCCTGCCAAGCTTAAGGAATGGTCAGAGCAGCTTAGCCCAGCCCTCTGAGTCTGACCACCCACTCCACCATACCCAACAATTCCGATTGGTTTGGTTTGAATTAACCAAACAAACCAATCAGAATGTAACGTTCAAAAATTCATCCTTTCAGATGATTTCCATTTGTTACAGCTGGTGTAACTAAAGCATCACCTCCACAATGCTATCTCCATCAACCTCACATTCAGCTAACTCTAGTCTGCAACCTGTCTCCATGATGCAGCACAAACCCCCTAATTTGAAGGTCAAAGATTGAGCTATGACAATTTCAACGCCTTCTTTAAAGGTTAATAATGTGAAAGGGCAACCCCAGGACCTTAATGCCATAAGGAAAGCTCTGAACTTACCTCACCTCTTATAGGATCCCTCACATGCATTAATAACCCTCTGATGATGAATCTGAAGGGGGTGATGAAGATGTTAGTCTTTAAGCTTTAGGAGCCCCAGGTGAAGTGGAGGTACCCAACTGATTGAACCCAGAGATAGTGGATTGGGCTAAGATCCCCTGTCAAGCTTATCTTCAGCAAGTGTTGAGGGGTCTCAAGATTATTGACACTGCCATTGATGTGGACCAGCTCATTGCCACATTTATCTGATCTACCCATTGTGTTCATACCCTACAGTCTATCTGGGAGAAATACCCTAAAACTGCCAAACTACTTGCCTCCACTTTCCCTCTAAAGAAGGCCCTCGCTCTTCCCCCCACCTTGGGTGGTACTTTAACTAAAGTGGAGGTCATTGTTAGTGGAGTGCGGTTTAGGGCTATCCTTGACACTGGGTCCCCTGTGAACATCGTGTCAACCAAGCTCATTAAGGAAATTAAGCTGGCCCCTGACCTCAACTACACTCAAGAGTTTGGAACTGTGGGCTCAAGCAACACCCGCACCATTTGGGCATACTCTTCTATGCCCATTCATTTTAGGAAGCTTTTCTTGTCAGCTCTAACAGTGGCTTTAACCAATAATTTCTATGATTTACTCATTGGGACCCAATTTATGCTCAAATATGAATGTGTAATAACTTGAAGCAGGGTTATTTCTCCCTGCTTAACTATGAGATTCCTCTGATTCTGACTAATGATGAGCTTAATAAAAAGGATTATGTTTTCACAGTTGAGTATCCCTCCTCCATTTTATTCCTACAATACACCACAGCAGGCAAACTTAAGAAAATGTTGCTTCCATAAGTGGACGCCCTGGAGGGTATCCCTTTATATGCTTCTGAAGAGGTGGTCATAAGGCTGGGGAACAAAGGGTGGTTGACACAAAGGTTACCATGCAAATCCCACACAACTGCCTACTGCACCTAATTAGCATTGATGAAGTTAGTCCTTTAGAACCAGAGTTTTGCCAGGCGTGTTAGACCCCACCTATCATTGGCCTATTAACCTACTACTAGAGAATCTCACCAAGAAGGATATGGTGGTGAAAAAGCATCATGAGACCGGAAGAGGCCTGCTGATACCCATTGAGGACATCAAGCAAGTCCATTGTATTTGGTCTATGGCTGATATGTGCTTACCCGCCAGCTAATTTTTATGTACCCTACCTTCTGTACATATCTCCGATGAACTAACCCCATATGAGATGGATAAATTATACACCCTGCTTGAGGCCAACAGCGACATTTTCTTCAAATCTGACAATGACTATGGGCACATGAAGGGGTGGCTTCATAATATCAATGTTGGGGATGCTCAACCCATTCACTTTAAACCCTACCGCAAATCAAAAGTTGAGGAGCTACAGATGCAGTCAGAGCTCAAACAGCTGTTGGATGTTGGATTGCTGGTGCCATCATAAACCCTTGGTCATTCCCGCTCCTATTGATGAAGAAAAAAAAAATGGAGGTCATCAGGTAGTGATGGACTACACAAATTAAACAACCTCACAAAGAAGGATAGTTACCCAATCCCTCTCATTAATGACGCTCTAGCACAACTCTCTGGGTCTAATTTTTTTCTCAGACATAGAATTGGCTAGCAGTTATTGGCAAATGAATCTTTCTCCCCAAGACCAGGAGAAATGTGCTCTTATCTGCAGTGAGGGTCTCTTCCAACTTACCCTACTATCACAGGGGTTGTGTAATGCACCTGCCACTTTCCAACTGGTGATGGATCACATTCTCCAGGATCTCAAACTGAGCTGTGTGATTGTCTATCTTGATGACAATACAGTTTTCTCCAAAAGTTTCAATGTCCAAAAGTTTCAATGAACACCTTGCACATCTAAAGGAAGTGTTCCAGAGCTTGCGGGCATCTAATATCAAACTGAAGACCTCCAAATGCACATTATTCCATAATAAGCTGGATTTTCTCAGACACGCCATCTCACAAGATGGAATACAACCACTACAAGATAAAGATGAAGCAATATCCAAAATGACTGCACCCAAAAATCTTTGAGACATCCAGGTATTCTTGAGCATGATAGGGTACTATCATCAATTTATCCCAAAATTTACCCAGCTCAGCGAGCCCCTTGTCTGCCTCCTGGATAAGAATACCCCCTTCCATTGGGGTGCTGAACAAAAGGCTGCATTTGAGACTCTGAAGGAGTTATTGCAAAAAAGCTTATACTCTGTCACCCTGACTGCAGAAAGTCCTTCATGTTGTTCACAGATGCTTCTGACTACACTGTTAGAGCTATATTGGCTCAATTGGATGAGCATGGGGTAAATCATCCCATGTCTTACTTTAGCAAAATGCTTTCAAAAGCTGAGCATAACTACAGCGTCACTGAGAAAGAGTGATTGGCTGTCAAATGCTACAACCTATTCCTATATAGAATTCCCTTCAAAGTGATCACAGACCATGCCTCTCTAAAGTGGGTGCGGAACATGAATAACCCCACAAGGGTAATTGGCTCACTGGGCTCTGAAGCTCCAGCATTATGATATGACACTTGAGTATTAAGCGGGACAGCGCCACATGAATGTAGATGGGTTAACGCGGCTGCCCATTCTTCACTTAGACAATAGTGAAGCTGCAAGGTTACATGATTTCCTCATGACTCTGGGCATATGGGCTGATGAAGATAAACCAGTACAAAAAATGCTAGTTTGACACTTCCACAACACCAAGGTGGAAAGTGGGAAGAAATATAAGAAAGTAGGAGTAAATTGGTTGCACTATACATGGACGTCAGAGCGAGTTCCTGTCATCTTTGAGTCTCACACTATTGTGGGACATGGCGGAGTATGCAAAACCTATGAGTGGGTGAAAGAGAAGTACTAATGGGAAACATCTTGGAAACCATGACTGAAGTCTTAGATGCATTCCTGACCTGTAAAAAACAATCCAGCTTCAAGACCTGAAATCAGGATCAACCTATGACACCTCAACAACCCTTCCACGCCATAAGTTTAGATGTGGTAGGTCCTCTCCCTCAGACCACAGGTAGCAATCAACTATATCTTAGTTGGTATTGATCATTTCACCAAATGGGTTGAAGCTGCTGCTCTCCCCCCTCAGACTGCTAAAGCCACAGCCACGTTCTTAACCAATACATTTTCACCTGGCATGGGTGCCCCCAGGTCCTCCTATGTGATAGTGGAAAAAATTTTACCTCCCAAGTGGTGAAGCTCCTTGCCACCTCCATGGGAGCGCAACAACTTTTCTCAGCCCCCTATAATACATCCACAAATGGCTCTGTAGAAAGAGTTAATGGAACCCTGGTCTCAATACTCCACAAAATGGCCAATTCAGACCCTCTTTACTTGAATCTTTACTTATCCAGTGCCCTCATGGCCTACCAAATTAGTTAATATTGCATTCTAAGATGTCCCCTTTCCATGGTTTACATGGGGAGAACCTGGGGTACCAGATCTACTAACAAAAGATATTTCCACTGATTAAACTGGCCCAGAGCAAGCCATGAAAAAATTGGCCTAGCACTTCATCCAACTACAAGCAGAGGCTATGACTAAATTGGCTAAGACAGTCACTAAAGAGGGCAAGCAGCAAATGAGCTCCATGTCCCTCTACCTTTCTTCCAAGTATCTGACTTGGTGTTGTATTACCACAACCGCATCACTCCTAGAAGTGAGAAGCTCGGTTCTATCTGGGAAGGCCCTTTTGTCAGTCACATACAAGTGAGGTGATGAGTACCTTATCAAATCCTTCACTTCCAGTCACCATCAACTGGGTCCATGGCCAGTTTTTACGCCCTTATTCTCCCCCTACCACTCTCGAAGGGGGTAATGTTGGACAATTACAAGTCTGTGTATTGATAAGAGTGGTTCAGAGGAAATTAATACAAATATTAGCTAAAAGACCCTGGTTGATTCCTGGTGGAACCCCTCATATTGGGGTAACACTTATAATAATAATTAGGCAAACAAACTGAGTTTGGGTGGTCAGATTGCACCAAATCATCAGCAAATTTGGTAGTTCAGTGGAGCTCCTCCACCGGCCTCTTCTATTTTAGTACAGGTTACACTGCGGAAACTGGCCCCTTTTATAGGGTGGGATGGGGTACAACCAAGTGCAAAAATTTTCTAGCCCATTAATTGGGTCAATATTTAAAAAGATTACCTAATGGACTAGCCCTTCCTGCATCTGAACCTCAACTGGCTATTCCTCTCAAATGAGGCAAGTTCAAGAGATCTGATAGGCTGATGGCTCATATTACCTAATTTGGACTTTACTAAGCAATCCAAACTTTGATCCTTGACATTTTGAATACTACTATCAAGTTATTAAGAGGGTTCACTCTTTTACCCCCGCACAGCAACAAATAAAATCTATAAACTCAACCTTTTTAGTATTTATTAATTTTTGTTATTTTCTTATAAGTGGTGAGAAAACCCACTAAATTATATTGTGGTATTCAAGGTAAAAAAGCACCAGTGAGCATCTTCCATGCAAAAAATCCAACACCATGCTTAAAAAACAAGATGAGCCCCTTAAGGAGCATGACAAAGTAATGAATCAACTTGAAAGTGTGGCTAGTCAGCTATGAATAATTAGACAGCAGAACAGGTAGCTCTCCAATTGTCTGGATGATGCTATTGAACGTCTACACTGCATGGAGCAGAAGTTAACACCTACCTTTTACCCATCCTGTAACCATTAAAAAGCAGAAGAACAAGGAGTCGCTCAGAAAGAATCTTTTTACAGCAGATATATGAGAAAGGATACCCTGCTGAAGAGCTTTTATCTGAACCCACATGCAGTAGGAGCTGCTCAAATAATGATGACTGCTCTAAGAATGATTATATTTTGACCCAATAAAACACCCAGATGATGGCAGTCCTGCCTTCTGAAGATCCCTACACTACCCTGAGAGCAGCTAGCCCTTCTGAGCCAGCCCCTCTTTGTGATCCCAGTTAAGAACCACAGATAAATATGCATAACACTTCTAAGGCTTTCAGTTATCAGCGGGAAGAGGAGGTCTGCATTGACAAGCTACCTTTGTTCAACCACAATGGGAACATTCACAGAATCTTCAAAAAATTTGAATTTGCAGAAGAAGGAGCCTCCAATTGGCAGAAGAATAAATTGCTGATATCTGCCTTGGTTATCAGAAGCGCCAACCAAGTCACCTGCTACCTTCCAAGCAGTTCAGTTACTTACCATGAAGTGAAGGTTACCGTGCTGCAGTTGTTTGGTGGTACTGCAAAGATGTCACAGCATAAAGCTGAGTTTTTGACCACTGGGTTCCAATGTAATGAGACCCTCACTGCATTTGAAGATTGATTTATGGCAGAAGCCCATGTGTTAATAGTAGCAGGCGTTCTAGCTGAAGCCAACATATACATTTCAATGATCTATGCGGTGAAGCTGTACTGAGAGCTTTACAATGTAATGACTCCAATTTTAAACAACAAAGTGCCCTTGCTCAAGGTTCTCCAGTTTCTGCACCATCTATCCTCTATCTTTCCTCCACCCAATGTGGAGCGGAAACATACTGCCATCACCACTGGACCTTCTTATTCAGGGAATCCAACTGTCCTGTACAGCTTCCACCTAGTAACCCCCAGCCTTATTATTTTTATGAGCCTCATCCTAGGCCAAGTTACCCTAAGCAGTCTACCTTTTGGCCTAAACCTGCTTATAATAGTTTTCCACAGCCCAACTACTGGCCCGGGCCTAGCTACACCAACTATCAGCAGTCATCTTATTGACCTGCCTCTGTTTATGCCAGTTACCAACAATTGAATTATCAGCCTGGGCCATTTTATAGAACTTAAGGATGCAGACCCTACAGGGTGAATTGTTTTGAGTGCGGCCACCCTGGTCATCTTGCCTGAAGTTTCCCCAACCGTTGTGTTCACTATGTACAGCAGGACAAATACTACCAGGGAAAAGATGGAGCAGAGTAGAGAAGGGACTCTCTACCTCTGCTACTCCAACCTCAGACGTCCTACCTGAACCAATTATAGTATTTCCAGCCAATGTCCCTCAGTATGACAACAGAATTTTATATCAGCAGCTGGTCATAGGAGAGAATGTATTAACATGGGGATAAGTCAAGACTGCAGTGGAAGAAGGACCTCAGGAGCAACCAAAGCTGTACGCCTGCCAAATATTTGACCAAGATTCTTCAGACAAGCTGGATCCATCCGCTGATGGCCCTTTCTTGAAAGATGTAACCTTGCCCTTCCAAAGATGCTATTATTAAAGAATACCCAAAAGTCAGTGAGAGTATTATGAGCTTCTTGGGAAACAAGACCCCTTAAATGTCCATGTAAAAAACAGTCAATACTCTTCTTATTCTGAATGTAACTATGCGACATTGTTGTAGCAAAAAACTGGGTTTGCGTTATATTAGATATGGGTGCTCCAGTCAATATAGTTTCCACTAAGTTGGTGGCAAAGCTGACACTAAAACTTAATGTAGAACATCGATTGGTGTATGGGACTGCTGGAGTAGAAAACATGGTCTCTGAGGGAGCGTACAGTGCACTTCCGTTGCAGTTTGGGTCAAGTGTTATGGTAGCCCCAGCAATAGTGTTACCAAACAGTAATTATGACCTGTTAAATAGAATTACTTTCATGTGACACTATGGGGTTGTCATTGATATTATGGAGGAGAGCTTCAAAATTTTGGGGCAGAAGATATCAATTTATTTTACATCCAATGGAGTGCCAAAAGACTCAGTGCACATGGGACATTTCAACTTGGCCTATAGTGATGAGGTGATTTCGGTTAACTACCATCAACTAAAGAGCAAGACCTGGCCCTTCCCCAGCAGGTATATGAATATCAAGGGCTGTCACTCAGAGCTGCTAGAGCTATATCCATCCCATATGGACACCAAGTAATAGTAAACACTGAATTAGAGGTAGAAGTGCCAGATGGGCTTTATGAAGAGATCATTGGCCCTTATTAGCAGTTGCTGCTTGAGCCACATGTGGCTCCAGGCATTATTATACTGGGACATGGGGAGATCAAGGCCTTGTTAGCAAATCTACAGCAAAAACCAATGCAAATACGCTGACAGCAAATAGTGACGTTTTTACACTTGACCCCAGTGGAGGAGGTTTTCCAGTTTATGAGTTTGAGTTTCTAGATGAATTTGATCTACCCTTTGAACCACAGCTTGGCGTAATGGCAGTGGTACCGCACAAAAATTTAATGGAGTTATCAGAAGTGTAAAAATATCAGATGATAGCTTTATTCCAAAAATATAAGGAGATCTTTGCCATCAACGACCACAATTTAGAGTGTGCACGGAGAGAGGCTATTGAGTGGACAATCATCCCACATTAGGTCTCAGCCAATCTGACAGTCTAGGGCAGCTGAGGAAGTAGTAACAGAGGAGATTGAAAAGCTACTGGAGCAAGGGATGCTTGACCCATCAAAAAGTTCATGGGCTTTAACTGTTGTGATTGTCAAAAAGAAGGATGGCACCAACTGGGTATTAATAGACTATTGGAAGCTCAACAGAATTACCAAGAAGGAATCATACCCCTTGCCACGAATTGACAATGCCTTGGATTGGTTGGGAGGAGCTCTTTTATTTCTCAGCAATGGATTTGATATCTGCATATTGGCAAATTGAGTTGCCCATGGTGGAACAATAGAAATGCCCATTATCACGTCCAAGGGACCTTTCCAACTGGCCTGTATACCTCAAGGTCTATTTAATGCCCCAGCTATGTTTCAGTGAGCCATGGACAACATTCTCAGCAACCTGAAGCTGTTATGCATCCTCATGTAACTTTATAATATTAATATCTTTTTGCATACATTCTCCAAGCATCTTACCCACCTGGAGGAGATCTTCCACTGACTTGGGGAGGTCAACATTAAAATCAAGCCCCTAAATGCCACTTCTTTAAGGACCAACTGGAGTACCTTGGGTTTGTGGTAGATGTGACTGGGATGAAGCCCCAACCAGCCAAGGTGGAGGCTATCCAAAAGATGACTATGCTAAACAGTAAGCGTGATATAAAAGTATTTTTGGGATGGTTGGCTACTACTGCCGCTTTATACCCAACTTCAGTTGTATTGGAGGTCCGCAGTTTGAGTTTTTAAAAAAGGATGTCATGTTTGAGTGGATGGAACGCTGAAAATGCTCCTTTGTACACTTCAAATGGCGCTAATCAGTGCGCCAGTGCTGCGCTACCCTAATTTTGATAAAGGGTCCATCATCCAGATGGATGCATCTCTTTCCGCCATTGGGGTAGTTCCATTATAAAAAGATGACAAAGTGTGAGAGCATCTAGTGGTGTACTGCAGTCAAAGCCTGAATTACCACAAACGTAATTATACCATGACTGAGTGGTAGTTCTGAGCGGTAATATATGCATATAAGCAATCTAGAGTGTATTTGCATGGAGTTAAATTTAAAGTCATGATGGATCATGCTTTGTTATGCTGGTTGCAGAACCCCAAGGAGCCTGAAGGGCGTCTAGCCCAATGGGCCCTCAAACTTCAGGCTTTTGACTTTGAGATTCTCCACCAACCTGGAGCAAAGCACTAGAGTCAATTGCTTGTCAAGGTTTCCAACTATAACCATTATGGCGGATCTCAGTGATGTAATGTACAACAAAATTCTTAGTGGAAAATATGATGATGAACCGTCCCAAGTCATCAAAGTATTAGATGGAATAAGGGCCAATACGTCCCAGAAGAATAGTGAATTATAAAAGTGGATAGTGGACACTGCAGTGAATATCCCAAGGCCTTCCATATGATCTAATATCATTATGTGCGCACACCAAGCAGCTGAACATGGTGGAGTAAGTAAGACTCTGGAATCATTGCAACCTCATACTATTGGATGAGCATAAACTTTGACGTGCTCAAAACTATTTCCTGCTTTAACCAGTGCCAAGTGGAAAACCCATCCCACCAGAAGACCTTGTGCCAGTTAGTGAAACCCCATTTTGCTTAGCATACGGTTTCCCTTGATGTCTTTGGCCCTCTGTCAATGGGAGCTAATTGGTCCAAGTACATTCTGGTGGCAATTGATCACTTGACCAGATGGTTTGAAGCAAGGGTGATACTAGACTTGGGGGCTGTCACAGTGGCCAAGTTTGTAATGGAATGTATTATCCAGTTACATGGCTGTCCTCAGTTCATTATTATTGGTAATGGAACCAAATTCACATTGCATATCCTACTAATGTTGAACAAGATAATGGGCATCTGTGGGGTTCTGATGACCCCATATCACCCCAAGTCCATTGGGATAGTTGAGCGGGTTAATGGGACCTTGGTGAACATACTCTGGAAATTTGTAATGAAAACCTTCTGGTTGGAGTTCCCTCCTTTCCATTGCTATGTTTGCTTACAACGTTAGCTACCATTCTGCCATGGGGAAGAGTCCCTTTCAGCTACTATATGGATGACACCCTGCCCTTCTGGCCCTGCTTTATGCATGCGTAGAAGATACCAGTGGAGTAGATCATCAATGGTATTTGACTAATCTAATGCACACAATGATCAAGTTGCAAACTAAAGCGTTCTCATCCAGCTTAGCCAAGAAGATAAAGAATCAGGCTGCTGATCAGGTATGGAGTAATGTGCTAGCTCAGTTCAAGGATGGGGACATGGTTCTATTTCATGACCAACATGGGTCTTGGCGGAGCACAAATTGGCCAGTATCTGGATTAATCCATTTGAAGTCATTGAGAAAACAGTGTCAACACCTATACTATTAAGGACCCCATGAGAAGTTGGATCATTAACCAAGTTCATGCAAAGTTTCTTTGGGTGCATAAACAATAGGAGACTTATCATTCAGTCAAAGGGGGTAATGTTGAGATTCTGATATAACTGGATGATAAACCCCTATTAGCTACAGCATTTTGGTGAAAATCTGCCAACCATGATACTAATTTACAATTATTTAAGCGCCTTGAGATAAGGTGATATTGGGTTGGAAAGGGTTATTATTTGATTGCCTCCAAATAGGGTGATAAGGCATTGTTGACATTTGACAAGTATTGATTAGATCGCCTCAAACTAAGGCAATAGAGAATTGAGAATACCATACTCTTCCAGAACCAATGAGAATATGGCAGAACTGAATAGCTAAGCTGAGGAAATGGTATCATCTGAAGTCACTGAGATATAAGTGAGATGAAATTATTGAAGGAGGAGGATTGTTAATAGGAAGATGAGAGCTGAGCAGAAGAATCTGCTATTTCATATTAGTAAATAAAGTAGTGTGGCTGAAGCAATTGCTTCATATTTTATTAAAATCTTTACATCTGTCCTGTGGGCTGACAATCTCCATATCAAATATCTATTGCTCAATAGTTTTGACCCTGTGCAAAAACCTTACAGTGTTTCTCACCAATTCTACAAACTTTATAACAACTCCACTCACTGCAGTATCTTTCTTTCTGTGATGGAATCTTGTGATTAATTTTTAACTACCTTCTAGACTAGCCATAGCTTTGTTAATTTGGAACACTTTATATCTCCCATGACAATACAATAATCCATTAAACATTGTGAAAATCAAAAATTTTACAAATAAATGCTTTCAAAATGCTAAATTATTTTACTCATATCTTGTTTAAAATGTTTTTCTCCCCTTGCTGTGTCGGTCTGTGATAGAATCTTAAAATTGTTTTTAATTACCTTTTAGACTAGCTAGAGCTTTAAAATTTGGCACACTTATGTACCTCCAAAGACAGTACAATAATCTATTAAAAGTTTTAGATTTTTATTATCAAAACAAAAAGTTTAATATTTAACAAGTAAAAATACTATCTGTTTTTGATGGTAGTTGGGATATTGTTACAGCTGAGCAGCTGTATATTTATTTAATTCAAAAGTTTCAAGCTAAATTATCTTTCAAACTAGCTAGAGCTTTGAAATTTGGCACACTTAATATCTCCTGTGACAATACAACAATTCATTAAAAATTTGTGGAAATTATGAATTCCAAAAATAAGTTCTCTAAATGGTAAACCATTTTACCTATAACTTGTTAAACTCTTACTACACTGCAGAAACTGAATAAAAATACAATATGGTGGCACCTAGTAGCAAAACAATAGAAATTTATAGATTGTGCCCTTTGCAGGTAAAAAACCTGTGTATTAGCTAAATATATGTAGCACAGAAAAAGGGAGAAATTTTTGTTCTTGCTTATACACATACAAAGCTGCATTTAGAAGTTATGAGAAAAAGTCCATTATTTCAGCAGGTAGATTACCATTAGAGCTGTTTAGTTTTCTGATATATAGCCAGTTATTGTAATAACTAATTCTCATACATTTACAGATTCTGAAAAAACTTTTAGTGTAAATAACTAATAAACATCTCAAAAGAAAAAAGAAAAAATTGAGCAAGTAAACATACACTAAGTAAAAACTGGTTAGGTTTAATGAATACTCCTCATACTTTTATCTAAAACTTGCACTATAAAAGTAAACTAGCTCAAGTCATTTTTATCAGTATAATATTCAGAAAAAAAACTAATTACATAGTTCTTTGGAATTTAAATTAAGATTCAAAATAACATTCTAAAGAAAGTAGGGAGTATCCCTCTCTCTCACAAATATCACTTTTTATAACAAAAAGTGAATTGAACAAGAACTGAGAGAGCAACCAACTGCCATACCATACTGCAATTTTATAGACAGCAAACAAAGGCCAACTAACTAAGTGTAGGGAAGGCAAGCTGCCCATCTGTGCACAGCACATAGAAATGGATGGCTTGCCCACGGCGATAGTGAGTTTTATTAATAATAAAACCAAGGTTATTGAGATGGACAAACCATCTGCTGACCTTCCCACCAGCCCAAGCCCCAACACAACTAGAAATGGGGCTGGGCATTCCACCACATATGCGCCAAGTAACGAACTGGTGACACAAATGACTATAAAATGAACAAACGTGGAGATGGGTCACAGAGCACTAATGAATAGTACATATGATGGGGTTGACTCCATAGGATTGACGCCCACCAATACCCAGATGACAAATGCAACCTTCTGGGAGTGAGGGCTGATGCCAAGAACAGCAGAGTCAGGAATATTCCCCAGTGAACCTCAATCAGCAGGGGGGACTGGGGCCTCACAGGGTGATAAAACTCTTGCTAATAAAGCAAAAAACCTGGACAAGGTATTGGTAGGATCTGAAACTGACTCAGATTCAAATAATAACAATCAGCAATTCAAACTAATGAAGTCAAGCAATAAAAAGTTTTCTACCTATATGGAGAAACTTACTGAATCAGCTCAGGGTATTTGGGCAAAGAACAAGTTGGGCGCCAACCCTGAAACAGCTCAGTTGGGGGGGTGAATGGTCCCCAACCAAAATTGATTTGGTAGCATGAGTAACTCATTGGGCAGAATGCCCAATACACAATCAGGTGTAATCCTCAATGAAGGCATTCTGACAGGGGGCCATAGCTCGATAATATATTGATGGCCAATCCCAAATATCCAATCACCAAACTAAGATGATCCATTGAAGACCAACCAAGGTTGGGGTGACTCTATATTGGTGACCGAACTGGAAGCAGACATAGCACATAACTATTATGAATGTGCCATGTTCAAAAAATACTGGTCCATGATGCAATACATCCTATCAGGCAATCATTTGCCTCTGGGTATATATCCATTGCAGGACCTGTTCTTTATGAAAACTCTGAGAATGGCTCATATCCAACTATAAGCCTTCATTTACCATTATTGTATATGGGTAATTCACTGTATGCTCATCATCAAGGTTTTGAGCAATGAGCACCCCCATCACAGAGGTTTGGTATTGAAGACCATTTGGATTATCTCTGATCAGCTCCGCTGGATCTCAAAAGTCTTGTGCATAATCCCCAGGTGTTATAAAGCCACATGTTTGGCTTTCCCTTCTGGATTGCTCACTGCATGTGATTAAGCTACTAATTGACTGAGAATTGAATGGCCTGTAAGCCCACCAATGCTAGAACTGTGGCTAGCAATGGCGATTGCCAATCAGCAATGGTCAGAGGTGCTAGAACTCTAGTGGCCCAAATCCCCAGTTTTCTTTACCCTCAGCTGAATTGCCTGTATTCCACCCTTCTCTCTTACTTTTCCTTAAATTTATTTAATAAAGTATGGAGTATTTTAAAAAAAGTAGGGAGTATACCCCAGTGGTAGAGTATGGACCCTCTACCACTGCATCCTGAGTTTGATCCTGGTAATGGACTTTGGGTAGGGGATGATTTTGACTGTGTTGGTTTTGCACACCAATGCCCCAAACTAAGATAGCAAATAGCAAAGGCAGTCCATGGAGTTCCTGGCCTATCATATGCCGCGCATAGAGGTTTTCTGGGTTTTATCCTCCTTTCCCATTTTCTTCACTTCCCTAATTGGTGCAATATTATCCCCAGGTCAGCCCACCTCAAATAAAATTTAAAACATTCTAAAGAAAGTACTTAATACTATTCTTTAAAGTAGCAATAAGAATATAATTAAAAACTTTTCTTTTAAAAAACAATTTAAATACCCTAAGGATTATCAATCAATTGCAAACTTACCTTTAACTAAAAACTTAATAAATTTATTTTACATCAATTCCTCCAAACTGAGCTTTTAAAAATATGATGTAATATCTATATATATAAAAGCAAATGTGTGCGCGTGTGTGCGTGTGCGCGATGCCCAGCCAAAACTAGAGCATGTAGAGCTCTGAAAATTTGGCTATAGGTGGATGGGAGGGGTTCCGTGTGCACCTTGAAGCCTGATTTTTAATTTTCATAGTAAAATAAAAAGTTTTATATGTAACAAGTGAAAGTTTTATATATTTTTAATGGAAATCGGTATATTGTTACAGCCGAGAAGTTTGATATTCGGTTGATTTGTATTTAAATGGTTTTGTTGAGCGGTTGGTGGGTTTGTGTTGATTAATAAGCTTAACGGTTTAAATAAAGTTAGTGATTGGTTGATTCAATAAATTTGATTGGTTTTGGTAATTAGTTGTGATTTTGGTTGTTTCGATACATTTAGCTTTGGTTTACGAAGCGGTTGGTGATTGGTTATTTTTAATCTAATGGTTTTAGTTAAGTGGTTTAGTTAATTCGATAGGTTTAATTGGGTATGCCTGAATGGTTGGTAATTTTATATTGATTTAATGATTTGATTTTTTATATTATCGATAACCATCTACAAATATAAAAAAGAATTAATTAGGATTATCAGGTAAACTTAAAGCCCAAAAACAAATATGTGCTAAACTGGGTATCAACAGGAATTAGCCAAACTTTTCTTTACAAAACTATCATTCTGTTTATTTATTTATATCGGATGCATTATCTCGAGCAAATAGCCAAAAATCACCAAACTTGGCACAAGTATTTTATAAAGTTTGGGAACGGAATGCTAATATGTGATTATTTAAAATAATCATATAAATTTAAATATCAGTTCTATTTAAGATCTAGAACATATATTTCTAATATAATCATATAGCAATTTGGCTGGGTATTTTCATATTCATTTAATTTGATTTTTTCATAGGTTTTTGATAAGGGGTTGTAGGGTTTGGCTGTTGTAAGTTCCGTAATTGGTTTTTGCTGAGTAGTGGTTTATTTTTTGGTTGATTCGATAGGCTCAATAGTTTCAGGTAAGTGATTGATGGTTTAGTTAATTTGGCAGGCTTAATTGATTTTAGCTAAGTGGTTGGAGGTTGGAATTTTTAATAGGTTTAATGGTTTCTGAACTTATTGATAGCTATCTACCAATATAAAAGCTAAAATAATTTAGAATCTGATTGATTTGATATATTTATTTTACTTGGCTGAGTGGGTTGATAGTTTTTGGTTGAATCGATAGGATACAATTTAGCTTTGGGGGTGATTAGTTTTTGGTTGATTTGATAAGTTCAGTTAGTTTTAGCTGAGTGGTTGGTGGTTTTGGTTGCTTCGATTGAGCAATTAGATTTGGCCGAGTAGTTATTGCTTAACTATATATAAAATCTAAATTAATCAATTTCATACACCTGAAATTCTATAGACACCGTAGCGAAGCACGGGTAACTCCGCTAGTTATGTAATATAAGTAAAAGAGTACATGTCAGTTGTAATATAAAGCCTTAAACATATAAAAAGTAAACCAAAAAGCAAGTAAAGCATCACTGTGTTAAAATGACAGTATAGTATAATTATTACTACATGATTAAAATGCAGCAATAAAATATTTGTACTTAGTATCAATTTTAAAAATAATCTATTATAAATCTAAAATAAAACTATAATAAGGGAGGATACCCCAGTGGTAGAGTTTGGACCCTCTACCACTGCCTCCCGAGTTCGATCCCGGTAATGGACTTTGGGTAGGGGACGATTTTGACTGTGTTGGTTTTGCGCACCAATGCCCCGAACCGAGATAGCGAATAGCAAAGGCGGTCCATGGAGTTCCTGGCCTATCATACGCCGTGCATGGAGGTTTTCCGGGTTTTATCCTCCTTTCCCATTTTCTTCACTTCCCTAATCGGTGCGGTACCGTCCCCAGGTCGGCCCACCTCGAATAAAATTTAAATTTAAATAAAATAAAACTATAATCATAATAAACCTATAAACTAATATCAATATCAAGGTTAAAAATAATAAATCTATTTTAAAATAGGAAAATATTCTAATGCAAATTTTATTTCAAATGGTCATATATCAGCACTCCTATGGATACTCCCTTGTATTCAACTCTTCCACAAATATTGTTATGCACCTTCAAAATTCATTTGGAAAACTCCTGATATTCTTGAATCAGGTCTTTAGGTGTTAAGGTTTATCACTAGCTACTCAATATCAGTTTAGCTGCAGCTACTAAGCTGCTTCTGACTATAGTTAATTAAATCTGAACTGGTACTATATAATAATATCAAGTCCTCACATTTCAATTCAGTATCCTAGGTAAATCAATCTTGTCTGGTCCTGTTACTAGCTTTTCTCTATATCATAATACATTGACTTACTCTTATCTGCTTTTGAACATTAAACATAAGATATTCATTTGTACCCCTCTCAACCCCCCTATCTCTTCTAGCTATACTATAGTAGCAGTTTAATACTGCCTTGATTGGTCTATAATTATTGTTTCTTTATTTGCTTTTGGTAGTCTGAGGCTGGGCCAGCCAGCCTTAAATCAAATCCTGTCTGATCCAGATTATAGTTAAAGCTGATAAAAGGTATAATCTTTATTTAACTGTCTTAAACTTTATAAATTATCTGCTATGATATACTTATGATAAGCCAGCCAAACCCTAATTCATATTTGACAAATACGGTAAACTCAAAACTGTGGTAAAAATGGATTGAACCAGACAATCAAATGTTTATTCAATCATCAAGCCAGACTATTTGCCTCAATCTTCATGTTAATTAGATCCACTATGCTCTAGTAACTTGCATATTTTTAATAAAAATTTATTTTATCTTTTTATATAAATATCAACTTAAGCTTCCATAATTATTAAATAAATTTGTTTAATTTATTTTATTTATAAACAGGAAAGGGAATAACTTTTACCCTATAGTAAAAGGCTAAAAATCATGTACATAACTTAGCTGGGGTATCCTTCAAGATCTTCAGTAACATCATATCTATTATAATAAGGTAATACCTTCATTGTGTTTAATCATTTTAACTTTTGAAAGGAGACAACTGGAATAGTTGAATTACTTAATTGATTGGTTAGATTGACCTATATTAAAACTGTGAGTAACAGCAGCCAGATTGCTAATAGAGATAGATTCTAATATCATTTAATTATTTTAAAACATTCAGCATCTATTTTACTATTCTTTTATTTATTCAAGGCAAGACAACAAGGGACAGAATATTCAGCATCTAGTTGAAAGTAAATTTAGTAAATCATTATATAAACAAAGTATTGTATATATATGTAGGCATATATTCCATAATTCCTCTAAACAAATGAACCAAGGCTAACCAAACTTAATACCAAAGATTTTATAAATTAAAAGAACCAACACAGACCAGGTTTTTATATTTTTCAATTAGAAAAATTAAATTATTAGTTTTATATAAGATATAAAATTGATATATAATACTTTAGATGAAAATAATATATCATTTTGGCTAAGTGTTTATATTTGGTTGAACAATAGGCACAATGATTTTGTGTAATAGTGGTTTAAAAGGTTGGTGGCTATTTTTTAATCTGATTGGTCAATTTTATACTAAAATTAACAATAGTCATCTTCAATGCTTAACTTATCCCTATTTATATAGTTATTTGATTGTTCCAATCTAACACTAAAATTAATAATGGCTATCTACATTACTTGATTTGATCTATTTATTTAATTGACTTGATTGGTTCCATTAAATACCAAACCTACTAATGCCTATCTACAATAGTTGATTTAATCTATTTATCTAGTTGACTTTGTAAAAATTTATTGAGCCCAAGTTGGCTCTAATTACACACTTGTGGGTTCTGATCAGCCACAATAGTACCATGCAACTGCTGTGAGTGCAGCCAACATGTCCTTTAGTTAACAAGGGGAAGGCCATCTTTGCAGATTCACTACTATGCATTGGTGGGCTTCATGGTGCTTAAAAAGGATAAAGATGTCAAAATGGAAATGTTGGGAGGGGAAATGATTATATTAAAATCAAGCAACTATATAAAACAAAATAGGTCAGTATTATCACTATTAAGGGCACTGTCCTAAATGTAGAAAAAGGGTTATAGTTTGTAATATTGTTCTTGGGTTCTGCGGCTCTGGGGTCAGCATCTTCTCTGACTGCAGGGTTCCAGGATTCACGCTTGAGGGGAGAGGGTCAGTTCATGAGTTGGTGTAAGAACCAAGTATGGAGAGGCTAATTTGTGCTGTGGTGTGAGAAAAGAGGTTGGGGAGGTGATGGGGCAAGCCATGATTGGCTGCCCCCAATTAGTTTTCTTCAAAATTGTGAAAATTTTCCCAAATCAAGGCGTGCTCCACCTTTGGAGGTCTGGCGTTTGCTTGAAAGCAAATTTCTAGTTTTCTTGTAAAGGAAAATTGGAGAAATAGATACCTTTTTTTCTTCAATAACTAAATCAAAGCCAAATTCAAATTTTTCAAAAAAATACAAAAAATGACCACTCAGTCAAGCCAAAACTTACCTATATTGATGCAATTGATTCCTGCTGCCCCAGCTTGGGGTGGTGGTGCACCGCCATCTGGCATCTTTTGGCTGCCGCTGAAGCATGCCCAGGCTGGTTCTGCTAGCCCTCCTAATGCTACCAGGCGGTATGTTTTCCCAAAGGACTTGGTCCACCACCTTGCAAGCTCCCATGCGGTGCTCCAGAGCCCTTTGGTGCTCCCACAGAGCAATTTGTGTTTCAGCCTCCATGTTGAATATGGGACTCTCTTCCCATATGCAAGTGTGGCCATCATTGAGATGGCCACAGCAGTTTTTAAACCTGCCAACTTTATTGACTTCTGCCCCTTTGAGTGGTACTTTGATCTCAGCTTCAGTTCAGATGCTGATGCAGTGGCAGCAGCCAAGCTGCAAATCACTTTTAAAAAAATTCCCATATATACCATTTGAGCCCAGCTCCCAGATGAGGCCAATTGGTGGTCCAATTTGCTGGGTTGCCCTCCCATCCTCCCCCAAACACTTCTTCCATGAGCTCATGGAGGGTTTGGTCATTTATGGTGCTGACTGTAAGTCCAGGGGTCGTTCTGTGCATGGATCAGGTGATCTTCCTGTTTTCAAATAAAAAGGGTCCAAAGAGGGCAGTTGTACCCCTTGTCACCCAGAGTTACCTCGCCCATGTGGTAGAAAAGCGCTGGGTAACAGCTCTCCCTCTTCAGATTCCTCCCCAGTACCCACGCTCATCTCAGCCAAACTTGTCCGCCAGATTAAGGAAATCTGCGCCAAGATCACTGAATTGAAGTCAATTGGTCCAAAACCGATGGTAATCAAGCCAATGATTGGAAACCACATAGTCAAAAAGGGACAAAGATTGAATTATCATATGGAATTGCTGTTGGTTTTGATTCAGCCAGAAGTGCAATTGCCAAAGCTAACCCTCTCTCAAAATCATTAAAGATGATCTCTGACATGCAGATAGTATTATTGGAAACCATTGATGACAGTTCAAAACCCCTAGCTGGCAAATCAGAAGTTGTGGCCAACATAACTTTTTTGACTGAACAAATGGCCTAGTGGCCGGGCATGGGTGGGTTGGGCATCCCAAACCCATTTCCAACCAATTGGTACTGCCCCTATGTGGGGTAACCCTGAGGAATTCCTGTTGCTCATCAGGCCAGATGCTGTCACGCCAACTGACAGAAATGCAGTTGAGCCTTGGTTCAGGCGTTTGAGGTCAAACTGACAGTGACTTGTCCTGCCACCAACTCCTTTGATGTCAGTTCCCATTGAGATTATCTGCCCCCTTCTCTGAAAAATTCACTGGTTAGGTTGAACTTGAGGGACCCAATCCCTGCTTGTTCCCACATCAATTGAACACTATTTAATCAGTTGCATTGCACTGAGAAAATTTTTGGCCAATTTTTATTCATTTTCCTTTCAATAAATTTCTGTCACAAACTATCAATTTTTACTTTATTGATATCCTTCTTTCTGAAGTCCCAATGGCATTACCCTGGTGGCCTGTCAGTCCTTATACCAGATGGGCTTTACCAGTTTTGATAGTTACTATGACTCCTACCATCATCAACTGGATTTGATGAGCCAGACACTTCTGGCAATCCAACCCCCTCATTTCAACTATCCGCCATCAATATACTGGGATCTTGTGGCCTTACATCCACCATCTCCAAGCAAGGATCCGCCCCCTTGTCTCCTCAGTTGTATTGAACCCACCTACCAGCAACCCTGTGAAAACTATCCCAGTAGTACAATCTCCTGCAGCGAGACCCCCAGTGTCTGGGTTTGTTTCCATTTGGTTCATTTTTGGGCTGCTATTCACAATTGCTCTACACCAGCGAGTTATCATTTCCCAATTCTCAGCTCCACACAACGATGTAGATGCAGCAATGCCCCTGGCAATCTGGCTTGCTTTTTGGGTGCTCATGCATCCCAACTGGCAGGCCAGTCTAAACTTCTTCTGCCGTTTTCATGACACAGACCCCATGTTGCAGTTTGTGGTTCCCAATGGGGCGGATTGGTTGGCAGGGCCTTGTGCCTTTGCAATGATCCACCCATTTCATCATGACTCCCACCTCATGTTCCCCCCTGCATGTGATCAGAGACACCCCTGATCACCCATTCTGGGCGCGCATCAAAAATGGCCATGCCATTTGCCCCTTATGCTTTGATATTGACCATTTAAAGTGCAAGTGCCCCACAGTTTCCACTTCTGCCACTCATCCTTCAGGCATTGGGCCATGGCCATTTTTCCCCAAATTTTTCAATTGGGGCTCAATCCTCTCACCCCCAAGCTTGGGGCAATTTGGTGCTGCTCCAAAAGTGGCAGCCAATCAAAAACAAAAGTTTTAAAATTTAATGCAAATTTGACTGGATTACAGAATCCTGAGTTGATGGCTGAACCAGTTCAGCTGAGATGTCATGTTCAACAGCATGTGGCCAATCAGCTCCTGCTACTGCCCCAATTCCAGTGGATGGCCCAGTGCTGGCTAAATTTAATCCATTTAAAGCTCTTAAATGGATTAATGAGGAGGAACGGCCATACCATGTGAAACCAGATTTTGCTTTGGAGGAGTTTTTTTTGACCCTCCCAATTTTCTTCCCCGCCATTTTCGCCCTTAAAATCGCTTTCCAATTCATAAAAATATTAACAAAATGGCAGTTGAGGCTGAAGCTGCCCCTGACAACACCCTACTTTGCCAGAAACTTCAAGGGGCGATGGAGCCCCTTGTTGAGAGTATTCTTATCCCAATTTTCCCCATAATTTTGCAAAAGATGCAAAGTATGAAATTGAGCAGCTTACTTTTGGTGCAAGCCATGCTTGCATTGATGCGGCAAAAATTTCTTTTTCTAACCCTGATTATCTCAAAACCTGCCAGCGCATCAAGTCTCACTTATGTGCTGGCTCTCATAACTTTCTCTGAGCATCAACTTGCTTAATATGTTGGGGCGATGGATTTTGCTGACCTCATAAATGAAGAAAACCCACAATTATACCTCCTCATGCCACATGTCACTGATGCTTCCACCTCAATGCTGTCTGCCATGGTCTGCCAGTTGAAGCGTGCACTGGACAAAAGTTTTCCCAAACCTTCATCACCTTCTGATATGGCTTCCTAAGCTGTTAGCTGAGGTACCATATTAGGATTTTTTAATAATCCCTTTGTTTGGCCAATTTGCAAATAAAGATGCATGGCGGCTACCTCTTTTGGATTGGGCACCACTAGTGCTAAAAAAGTAAAATTGGGGAAATAATAGAAGAGGTATTAATAGGGTCAGAATTTTCAATACTTCTCTACAAAATCAATTTTTTGTAAATAATATGTTGCAAAACTGTCAGAATTTTTAGAAATTTATTAAATTTTAGGAAAATGAGTGGCAGTATTATGGGACTTACCTAGAGCTTTTCTAACGTCTTGGTAAAACTGAGGATTTTGCTATACAGGAGCTTAATCTTTTCAACATACTAAGTGCTAGGCAGGAGAGGAATTGGAGTGGGCACAAGTATAAGATACCTCCTAAAATAACATTTCCCTTTTCTACCTGAAAAGGGGTAGTAGGCATCATTTGGCTCCTTGCTCATAGTGGAAAGCCTTACAGACTTGATTAGTTCAATTACAGACTAATTTTACTAATGTCTATCTACAATACTTGATTTAATCTATTTAATTGACTTTATTTTTTCACTTACATACTAAACTTACTGATGCTTATCTAAAATTACTAAGTTTAATCTATTTATTTAGTTGACTTGATTGGTTTAATTACATGCAACCTAATGATGGCCCTCTAAAATACTATAGGCTTGTCACACTATGACATCATTTCACACTATGGATTTTGAACTTATCCCCAATCATATGTTATATACTGTCATAGAGCGTGCTGATAGAAATATGACTGGGCTGGAACTCAGGATGAGTGACCACCCAAAGCACCAGCCATGATACCTCTGGTACAGTCATCCATAGTGTGGGATGCAAAGCTAATAGGGCAACTGCGAATACAATTCAGGCATTCCCAACATTGGAAATTATAGCTACTAAACGTTTAGTGAATTTCTTAAACTAACTAATGAAATTGGATTTTTAAAGAATTGTTATTCAACTAATATAGTGAAAAAAGGAAAAATGGACTGACAGAAGTACCTGTTGGTGACCTCTACCCTATATATTCACTGACTGGGGAACTGGGACTAAGCGCTCTACTGTCTGAAATATTTTTGAAATTTGGTCACAGCGGGTCGACACTCTAAATAATTGCCAATATCAACTTATATCCGCACATCCCAGTCAGATTAGTATTGTGTTTGCTAGTGATAATATTCACTCTGCTGCAATCACACTTGGTGCAATGATAATAACTCCTCTGGTGAACAGCAGGTTGCACTCATGACCTGGCCATATATTGCCAGTTTCATTAAGTAGGGAAGGGATTTATCACGCCCATGTCTGTTGGGGATTGGTTTGTTTGTAATAATAATGGAGGGGAAAGGTAGATGGGGATTTTCAAGCCTGATAATGACTCAATTGATCTAACTTCACCAGTTACTGACCTATTTTTGCTGGCAGAACTTGACTGTTAGAGAACTTCTTGGGAATAATCACTTCTAACCTTCCACTGGCAATAGCTTCTGACCACTGCTCCTCCTGACACACCTCCTGAAAATCCTCACAAATTCTTGGGTGGTGAGCAGAGGAGAGAGGTGCAATATTTAAGGGATACACCATTACCCACCTCTCATCCGCCACATGGGCCAAATCACCCAGGGTGACAAAGGGGACAGCTGATGGCTTATGCCCCTCTTGGGTCTGAATGAGATTACATCCAATTAAGCCGCAAGATTAGTTCCCCAAGGCTCAAATATACATTTCAAAAAATGTCAAAGGGATAAAAAATTTTAGGGCCATATCAGTCTTCAAATAAAAATGAATTATATGTGAAACAAGGGTTATTATTGGCCTAATTATTCCAATGAGTTTAGCTTTGACAACATTTTTTCCATCTTAGTTATGATAATTCTTTTTGTTACAGTGAGTCCTTAACCCACTAATTTAACTGGTTCCATTAAAAATCTAATTAATGTAAAGTTTTTTCAAATTATAACCTAAACTGAACTTAAATTGATTAAACAAATATGTAGACCACTTAATCAAAGTATAAAAAGACTTAAATAAGCATCCAATTAGGTTATTTTGTAGTATATAAAGAGAATGCCCTGATTCATCAATGATATGATTGTTGAGATCCTATTTTTACATTGTTGTAGAGTATTAGGCTCTGTGATGGGTTGCTTAGAGGCAGAGTAATTCACAGGATTCTCCAGTCTGATGGTTACTGTTAGTCATCTCGAATGGTTTAGTGAAATAAACAGGGAAAGGTTTTTATTAAACTGGAATAAATTAAAATGCAAATAAAAAGAACTCTATACTCTGTTAGTTTAGTAGAACTAATGAGGGGTTTATACCCTTTCTAGGGGATTTTAGAGCCTAGAATATTCTAGGATCATTAGCAAAACTCAGGACAAAAAAGAAATATTGCTTGAACAGTTAAATCAATGATTTTTCAAATATTAGAAAATTTCTAAACCATTCAATACTCCTTTCAGAATGCACTTGGGGGAACCACTAGAGGCACAGATAACCAAAGGCAGGGCTTCTGAGATTTCAAAGTTGGATGAGACTTTTGAAGTTTTGAATTACGCTTCAAAAATGGCAGGTAAGGTCTAAAAGTTACATTATGGAATCTCCAAAATGATACAAAATATGGAAAATATAAAGTTAAAAATAGACCTATTTCTTATTAATGAAAAATTTAAATATTTATAGACTCTGAAGTAGTTTGGGGTTTATCAGATCTTTTCAATTACTGAGTAATCAAATCTTCTGCTATCACTTGATTGGGATAAGCATGATCATTCTTGTTAGACTTGACGAGATTAGATTCGTTGAGTTCACCATCCAATATTACTGGTTAAAATATTTGAGGTAAAAGGTTCAGAAATGAAGGAATCTGGGGAAATACTGACACTTACCCCCTCAAGATTTGATTGTGGAGGAGGATGAATCCTCAAAAATTTAGGGTGGATACAATTTGCAACTATACCTGTATCTACATGAACAATTGAATATTCTAACCCCTTTTGGAATATAGCTCAATAAGGACCAGACCAGTTAGTTCCCAACTTTTTGGTTCATCCACCAGGTTAGGAGTGGTAGTACATGACATAATCTCCAATTTGATATCCAGGTAAAAACAGGTTTATGTTGGTTACTTTTTTGAGTCTCCTTTTTTGTGGTTACTTAAATTGATTCCATGGCTTAAGCTTGAAGTTGAATGATTTCATTAGCCAGATTTCTCATAGCTAAATCAGAGTTTTCTGATATACTTTTTCTTGAGTATTGCTTGAACGCTTGAAGGAACTGAGGGATATCATCCATAAATACATTTGAAAGGTGACATCTTGATACTTCAATGATAACTTATCAGTAAGTGAACAAAGCACTAGGTAAATAGAATTTCCACCAAGATGGGTCTATTGAAGCCTTCTTTTTTTATAGAAACTAAAGTTCCATTGACTCGCTCAATGGCTCCATTAGTTGATGTATGATAAGGAATGAGAAACCTTTGGGCAGTATTGAATAACTTGACAGCTCTTATAAAGGTTGAGAGGTAAAGTTTGTTCCATTATCTGACATAGAACCTTGGGACACCCATGTTGAGTAATGATTTGGCAATAGAGAAATAAGGCAGTGGCTTTAATGGAGGGAGTAGCAATGGATATGGTCTTGACCCATTTAGTTAAGTGATTGACAGCCATGATAATGTACTGGTGTCCATGTACCCCCAAGGAAAAGGTCCTACAACATTAATACTTACCACTTCAAACGCTTTAGTCAGTGGAATCACTTGATGCTGATAATTAGGATTGATTTCACCATGACTTTTAAAGGATGAGACATGAATTAAGTGTCTCTCTAATGGTTTCAGTCATATTGTTCCAATAGTATCGGTGTTTTAACCATTCTTGGGTTTTCTTTAGACCATTATAACCTACTTGTTTATGTCCTTCCATGATATAATGTTATCTTGAATTTGGGTGCAAAAAGGGTAACCACTTGGATTTGACCTTCTTATACAAAGATCCTTCCTTAATCATTTTATCTTTAGTAATAGTTTTTAGGAGGGCACTATCTTCCATATATTCTCTAACCCACAACTCAGGACGTCCATTTAAATTATATAATTGTTTCTCTTTTACAGAATCCAAGATCAGTATAGGCAATTGGGATAGGCTGTCAGCATTTTGATGTTGGTTACACAAGCAATGTACGATTGTAAATCATAAATTTGCAGCATTAGAGCCCAACGGGCTAGTCTCCCATCAGGATCCATCATACTTTACTACCATCATAAAGAATTATGGTTGGTAACAACAGTAGAATAGGTTCCATATAGGAAGGGTTGGAAGTGATTAATGGCTAAATTTACAGCTAAACATTTCCACTCAGTTATGCTATAATTTCGCTCAGCTTTGGATAATGTTTTGGTATAAAACACTACAGGATGGTCAATCTGCTCTTCATCACACTGGGATAAAATAGCCCCAATAGCTACATTACTTGCATTAGTTTGCAGAATAAAAGGATTATCAAATCAAGGATGGATCAAAACAGGTGCCTTAGTTAAGGCAGTCCAGAGAGAATTAAAAGACTGTTTCTGAGTTGAGCTCCACTCAAATGGAACACCTTTTTGTAATAAATGGAATAAGGGTTCTGCCATATCAGCAAACTTGTGTATAAATTGACAATAATATCTGACCATACCAAGGAAGACTTGGATGTTCCACAAGGATGTTAAAGGTTTCATTCTTTTAATAGCTTGGATTTTATATAAAAGTGGTTAAATTCCTTTAGCCAAACCCTGGTGACCTAAGAACTCCATTTTATTCTAAAAAAGGAACATTTGGAGAGTTTGAGCTTTAGAGAAATATTCTGAATTTGTCTAAAAACTTCTTTTAAATGATCCAAATGCTCAGTAAATGTTTTTAAAACACATTAATCTCATCCAACTATACCAACGCACAGGTCAGATTTAAATCCTGTAACATACCATCCTTGGCCCTTTGGAATGTTGCTGGGGCGTTGTTCGACCCTTGTAGCATATATGTGGGTTCAAATAAGCCCTCACTAGATACTAGAGCACATTTATCTCGGTCTTCCAGGGCTAAGCCAATTCGCCAGTACTCACTGGCTAAGTCCATTGCCAAAAAATAGGTTGAGCCAGCTAACAACTGGAGGGAATCATCTATCGCTGGTAAAGGGTAGCAAACTTGACAAGTAATTGCCTTTAACCTGCAATAATCCATAACCACTAATGTGAGCCATCCTTATTTTTCACCAATAACAGCGGTGAGGCCCAGGGACTATTGGAAGGCTTTAATAATCCAGACTTTAAGAGCTGATGTAATTCTTTGGTGACCTGTGCTTCCTCCACCTTCAACTTACAATAGGGTTTAGCCCAAATAGGGGGTGACCTTCAGTTTCAACAGTATGAAATACCCCCTCATTTTTACCAAAATTGTAAGTATGCTTGGCAAATATGTTGGAGTATTCTTCCAATAATTGAAGCACTTGTTTATCTTGCTCTTTAGCAAGGTGTTTCCCTATGGAAGGTCCCACAGTAAAAAATCTTGATATGTTCACTGCCCAAAGTCTTGTAGATTTCCAAAAGTTTTGACGTCATAAATTTGAGATAGGGGCAATAGTTTGACATAGGCTATTGAATTTTGTCAATCTACCATTTTTTATTCATTGGTAAGGTTTTCCAATAAACCAGGTAATGATCAGATTAGGCATAATCCAATACCCCAGGACAAGGCAAGATATATTTAGCAGAAGGGTTGGCAATGCCTTGGATTTGTAATAAACAGCCCTTAGGAATCGAAAGATGTAAAAATGTATTGACAATAACCTGAGATTTTGGCGGAATAATCAAAATCTCACGGGAGAAAATAGGCATACCTTCTTCTATGTCAGCCTTTGTAGGGGTTAATTCTACTCAAGTGCCCTCAACATGATACTGAATGAAATAGGACCTCTTTGATCTCTCTAACAGACATACCCAACGTCTAGCATGAGCATGTTTTGATAAAAGCAATGGAACCCTATACCCCAAAAGAAGTAGAGAAGAGTTAGGGTAATTAATGATTAATTAAATTACCGCAGAAATTGAGTCCCCAAGAGAAGGTCATAACTTAAGTTATCAAGAATAATTGCAGGTACTGTAAAAGTTAACTTTCCAATTTTCAATAAGAGTGATGAAAAAGTTCCAATTGTTCAAGTACTTTGAGGTCCTGCAATGCCTAATTCTTCATAATGTAAAATATCAGGGGTTATTTAGATCTTCTTGATCAATTTTGATGAGAGCATTCACATGAGTTCCAGTGTCAATAATAGCTTTACCATTAATATGGTTCACTTAAAAATCAATATGGGTGATTATGCTTCCAAACTGAGAGGGTAAAGCCAACAAGGAGGGCAAGGAATAGGAGGAATGTTCATCTTTATTATACTCTACAGGTGTTGGGCATTTGCCCTCTCAGCTGCAAAAGAATAATGTTTTAAGTCTAAATAATCTGAAAAGGGGAAATGTTGGCCATTTACAAGTTTGTAATGATCCTAAGAGTGATATTGATAATAATAACGATTTAATTAAATTAGAAGACCCTGGTTGATTTTCATTGGAACCCCACTAATTAGGGGTAACACAATTTTGAATACTACAAGGGCAAAATACACAAAATCGAGCAGTCAGATTTCTCCAACCATGCGGCAGACCCTGGGGTGCCCATCAGATGGTACTCCCCCAGCCACAAACAGGTCCCTTAAATCACCTATGCGGAAACAAACCCCCTTTTATAGGCGTGGCGGGGTCCTCCAAGGTGCAATACATTTCTTGAATAAGAATTGGATGAAGTTCATCAAAGCATTACCCCATGGTTATGTTTTGGCCAATAATAATTTCTATTCAATTGTTCAGCCAAAATGAAGCTAATATCAAAAGCTTTGATATGATGCTTCCCCATATTTCCCAATTTTGACTAGTCTAAGCTATTCTGAACCTATCCTTAATTTCCCCTAAATCCTTGAGACAAATTAAATACTGAATGTTCAGATGTCGATAGGGTTGTTTTTCTCTTATATTGCACTAATAAAATTCACAAAAAACCAGTTTTTATTAGTGCTTTATATATAACTTTATTTACAAAACTTTCGTGAATTCCAGCAGGCAAAAGCACCAGCGAGAAGAAATTAGCTGAGTTCCTACAAAATGTTTCTCACTTTAGGAGGCCCCTGTATAACCAGAATAGTTGCTCTTGAAAAGCAACTCGCCAGTGCCCTATCCCATATTAAAGAACTGGAGCAGCGCCCTTTAAAACTCCCTATAAAAGATAAGTACACCCCTGGGGAAGGGAGTATTGCTTCCTTTTTATATGTATATGAATCTGTTATGAATGACGCCACTGAGAAGCAGAAAGCTTGACACAACCTTCCATGCCTAGTTGTTTGGAGTAAGAAATGATAGTTCCTTATATGGACAATTTGCATACCTGGGCACAGGTGAAAGAGCCTCTCTTAGCTGAATTTGGTTCTAAGCAGAGTCTTAACAGGGAAAAACAGCCTTTATGCGCCTTAGCATGTATGAGGGCGAACCAACTGCTGCCTTTATTAAGCGATTTTACCTTGCTGCACAAAAGTTGTCAAAGGCTACCATGTTAACCCTGGATGATGCTATCGCAGCCATGTTAACTGGGTTAGCTTCTCAGCCTTCTCTGCCAGGCTTATCATTTCAGTAAAACGTTACTTCAAAAACATTCGTGACATAAAGGAGGCTCTGTTAGACGTTGCTGATTTTCATACCTGCACAACCATAAATGAAGTTGAGGTGGAACCTTCAGTTCTACTCATTGAGGAGCTTCCGCTGGTAGAACATTTGGTGATGAGTATACCTGTACC